>CAVNYN010288784.1:0-12059 GCA_963692815.1 Nyctanthes arbor-tristis | reverse complement strand
GGAAAACCAAAAATTATTAATCTTATTTATAAAAAATAAATTAAAATTAATGGATACTTGAAATATAGAAATGACAAGAAAAGGGGGAAAAACTATCTAGATGTACACACCTGAATGGGACCAAATAAATTCATATCACAGGTAGGCAGCAGGGCGGTGACACGTCTGTCACTTACCCCCATTAATAGAAAAATATAATAATTTAAAAAAACAATTAATAAATCTTATAAATAATAAATAAGAATAAAAAATAAATTAGATAGAACTTGCAAATAAAAAATAAATTAGTAAGAAGTAAGATAAGAATCCACTTCCCCTACCATGAGATTTGGTGGGGCCGCAATGGGATAGGTCATTAAAAAGTATCGCAAGAAGCGGGTGGGGGATATTGCAAGAAGTCTTAATAAATCTTATGGGGCTGCTAAGAATTTTGGATACATTTTTTCTTTATAAGTAATAAATGCATGTGTTGCACGTCTTATGTAAAAGATAAATTATATTTAAATATAATATGGTAACTTGTCGAGCTATACTACCAAAGAAGCTAAAGCATGACCTATCTGTGAAGATGAGACAATCGATCTTTGGTTGAATGAATATTAGAAAAATGTATTCATGAGTCATCAGGCCTTTCTCCCACCTGACTACCCTTACCGAAAGAAGAAAAAGCCTTTAAATGGAAGAATCAAGACTTAAGTTGCCCGCTTGCCATTATCAGGAAAGAGGGTTTATGAACAAGTTAAAAATGTTAATGTTGTGCTTAGGAAAACTTTTTAGCCTCCACAAAGGAGTCTATAGAAGAAGAGATCTATATTCTAAGATCTATCATACTAGCAGCATTTACAATTAAGACACTGTCTCGATGTAATGCACATGGAGAAAAATGTATGCGATAGTATCATCAAAACATTATTAAACATTCCAACGATGACGAAAAATGGTATTAAAGTTTAAAAAGACATGGTAGTGTTGGGAAAGCAGATGTATTTGCTCCCTACATGCTATTTGTTGTCTAGACAGGAGAAAATAAGCTTTTGTGAGTGTTTGAATTCCGTTAAGGTTCTATCTAACTATTCATCAAATATCTAGAGGCTTATGTCGATGAACGACTTAAAATTGATTGGTTTGAAGTCTCATGATTATTATGTCTTAATACAACTCTTTTTGCCAGTTGCATTGGGAGACATACTGCTAAAACATATTAGACATGCCATAACAAAGCTTTGCTTCTTCTTCAACTCAATATATAGCAAAGTTGTTGATCCAGAGGCGTAGGATGATTTGTATGCCGATGTTCTTATCATTCTATGTCAGCTAAAAATGTATTTTTGGCCATTGTTTTTTCATATTATGGTCTGCTTAATTGTTCACTTGTTGAGAAAAATTAAGATTTGTGGTCTTGTAAAACCATAAAAAGCTCCTTTTTAAATTGTTTTGGTACCTTTTTTGGTTTCTTCGATTGAAGTGGACTGGCCCCCTGCCCTTCAGCTATTAGGGGGTTCTAGCTCAGTAGCTTGAAGCGGTAGACTTGGCCAAGCCAATCAATCGAATGGAAGTTCAAAGCACTCCCTCTCTTCCTCTCCCAAACCTAGGTATCTTTCTTCTGGTCCTTCATCCTCTATAGTAGGTGAATGCCGTCAAGTTGACTCCAATTCATCCATTTATCTTCCCTTCTAGCCAATGTTTCCAACTGGGACCTATGAACTATAGAAACGCAATGAAAGGATAAGCAGCCGTGGTATCGTGACCGGACCAAAGAAGTCGATATGGAGCCATCAGCATCCCTTCGACTAGCAAGAGAGGAAAGAAGCTTTTGTTGAATCCATTTCAAGTTGGAAGGAAGGTGGTATTGTATTGAATAGAAATGGCAACTTTTAGGCGTGATCTATCTCTCTGCTTTCATAGTCAAGTTGTGCCCATGGGATAAGACTTAGGGAGAGACTCTCTTTCTTTCTCAGATTGAAATGCGGGATCTCTAGGTAACATAACGGAAATGCATCGGACTACAAATCCTGGAATGACGGTTTGACCCCGTCCTTGGCCTCAAGAAGTGGTGAGCAGGACAGAACTTTAATCAATCAAATGGTAGGATGATTTGCATTCGATATTCTTATCATTCTATGTCAGCTTAAAATGTATTTTCGGTCATTGTTTTTTGACATTATGGTCTACTTAATTGTTTACTTGTTGAGAGAAATTAAGATTTGTGGTCCAGTATTTATGAGGCATATGTATCAGTTCAAGAGATAATGAGCATTTTGAAAGGAGATGTCAGAAGACGATCTCAACCTGAAGGGAGTATAAGTGAAGGTTATACAGTTGAGGAGGCTATTAAATTTTGTATTGACTACTTAGATGGTGTTGAAATGATTGGTGTCCCAAAATCTCAGCACGAGCGAATACTTGGGGGTAAAGGTATGATTGAATTTAAATCAATCTTATCCATGGTCGAAATGTGAGATACAACACACCTCCTTATCTTGGGGCACCTTACTGAAGCCCACGCATATTTGGATGAGCACATGTCTATGCTAAGGCAATAGAATCCTTCGAAACGTGAAATGTGGCTGACCAATGAACATAATCAATTATTTATAACATGGTTCAAAGATAGAGTGATCAAACAGTTGTCCCAAACGCCAAACAAGATTACAGAAACAATAAAATGGCTAGCATACAACCTTGGAGTGGATGTTTCTTCTTACAAATGATATGACATTAATAGGTATATATTTTACACAAAACATTAGGATGATAAGAGCATGATGTAGAACAATAAAGTGGCGTTGGTAGCACTATTAAGAGAATATTCTAGTGCCACAGATACAAGGCCGGCGGATGCCGCAATATCATATTATGGTGTTATTGAAGAAATTTGGAACTTGATTATAAGGTTTTCAAGGTTCCTTTTTTTCGCTGTAAATAGGTTGAAAACCGACAGGGTGTTTGAGTTGATGAATTAGATTTCACTCTGGTAGACTTTGGTCAGCTAGGCTATCTTGATGACTTTTTCATACTTGCATCACAAGCAAAGCAAGTCTTCTACGTTATTGGTCCTACCAAGCCTAAGTTGTCAGTTGTCCTTCAAGACAAGAGACGTATAGTTGACCTTGATGATGTGGTTGATGAAGAAGAGTATAATTAATTTGACAAAACTCTTCATTCCCTGTTAGTATACAACATATACCTATAGGGAATGATAACCTTGAGACAAATTATATACGTTTGGATCATGGAAAAGGCTTATGGATTGACCAGTGTTCGTGATGATATCTTCGTGTAACATCATTTGCATTTTGAGTTGTATATGACTTGCTAGTTCTCTTGTTTGTGCTAATGTCATTTTATTATGTTATCTACATGCAAATTTGACTTTTCCTTGCCATTTTACTTGTATCTTTGTATATTATTATTCACATGCCTAATGAATTGTTTGTTGGGAATTAATATAAATTCCCCGATTACGCCCACAGGACCATTGTCCAAGGAATTTAATTGAGACAAGAAAAATAAAAGAACGAAGACAAATTTAACGGACTATCAAAGCTTTCCACTATATAATTAAAGTCGCTACAACCATACAGAATTTTCACTCGCCAAAACCCATCCCCCAAGTATTACAAGAAAAATATAACAAGCTTTATCGTATCTATCAATTTCTACCCTTTCCCCAACCAGCAAACAACACAAGAAATCTTAAGACGCTAGGCTACTATTTTTCTTCACAAGACTCTCTGACTCGACCCAAGTGACACCGAGAAAATCACCCCAAGTTTTACCACACCTAAGTTTCTACCCTTCGAACAAACCACAAAGAGTTACAAGAAAACTCTCAAAGTGCTAGACTCACCAATTTTTTCCTCAACTCGCTTGTATCACTTGTATGTTAAAGAAGAAGAAAACATCTCTATTTATAGGCTTCATTTTCTTGGAATACAAGACAATCCTTCTATGATTTGGATTCCTTTTCCTCCTAGAATTCTACTTCTTTCCCTTTCCTTTTTCTTTTCAACTTTGGATTATTTTTGGCAACAAACCCAACATTGTTACTATCCGAGGGTGATTTTGGTAACACTAACTTGCTTGTGCTTTTACTTGTATGTAGGTAGGCACATAGTGAGCGTTCTTAATGGCTGACAATTCAAGTGTATCAGATGATCCAGTTAGCAACAAAAAGAAGTAGATGAGGGGTACAACCACTTGTAAAAAGCAGAAGAAGACGCATGATGAGACAAGAAAGCTTGAATTTGACGAGGCTGGTAGGCTAATCAGGATATTTTTTGAAGCAATTCAGCACTTACTCGGGGAGTATGGTTCAAATTCTTGTACATATGAACTATCCCGATTGGCATATAGTTTAGCCAGCCCTTAAGAAGCTTGTTTGAGAAGACATCAACATTTCAAATTAGTTTATACGTAGTTAATTGATATCATATAATAATTTATTTTATCTATAACATTGCATAACATTGTTGTCTTGTAGAAGCAATTCAATTTTAGGAATGACAACATAAATATGATTGTATTGAGAGTAGCTGGGGCGAGATGGAGAGACTTCAAGACTTCGTTGGTGCAAAATTACGTCAGAAAGGAGCACAAGAAATATAAAACTCCTTGTGAGCTTAATGATTTCATTACGACAGAAATATGGGAGAAGTTCAAACAAGAATGTGACACTCTAGAGTTCTTGGTATGGTCATAGCAAAATTTTATTGTTTTCTCATCACTGGGTAAAAAATAAAAGAAGTTGGTGAATTGACTTGTAGGAAATAAGTGAGAAGGCGAAGCAACATTAAGCGCATAATGAGCACCCACACTTTTTAGGCTTTGCCGGTTATGTAGGGATGATGCCATAGTGGCTTGTCGCAGACTCTTTATCTTCTTCCTCCTCGTGTGGGTCAGTTAGCTACTGAGGATCGCAGTTTAGATTGGGTTTGGGCAAGGATGAAGAAGAGCCCCAATGGCAATTACTATATCTCAACGAGAAAACCAGAGATGGGGTATTTATGAGAAAATTGTAAGTATAAATTAATTTTAATTTTTTTCATTACTCAAGACACTTAACATTAATTTAGTTACTTACATTTATTTTTCATTTTGTCAAACAGAGGCCAGGCAAGGGATGTTTGTCTCAAACAGACACTGGGATATCTTGATGACGGCGGTTGGCAAAGAGGAACATCCAGGTCGAGTGAGGGGTTGTGGTATATATGTCACTGTGAGGGACATTTATGGACGACCTGATGAGACTAGGAGAGAAGTGAGTAGGGTCATGTTGCTTAATGATATTAGATAGGTTATCACATTTGAGGTCAATACGAGCATTGCTGAGTGGGTAAGGAAAGAGACTATAATATGGATGTAGGCCTAGTTCGAGATGATGCAGCCATAGTTTGCCTCTATCTTCCAATACCTTGGCATGGAAATACCTCTGTAATTTCTTGGCATGGAAATACCTACAGCGGCGAGTCCTTTCGTTACACCACCAACTCGTAGTAGTTGCCACTCAGTCGATCCTCAACCATATCCTGCCCTTAAGGAACTTAGTGTTGAGTTATATAGTTGTTGAATGTATTGACTTCATTTCAATTATTACATCTAACGTTAATTGTTCACTTGTATTGAATATTCAAAGAAGCCGATTCCGTGGTCTTGCCCTTGTTTGTAACAGCAAAACTAAAATTGTAGGCACAGAGATGGTTTTCCCATCCGACGCTAATACTTTGGTGCACCATCAGCAACTTCTACTCAGTGATTACAAGGTATCAGTAGATAATGCAACTGATGATGTGAGAAAGTTGAATCTCCCAATGCAAACTACATTCCATCAGCAGTTACCAAATGTAATTAGAAGATTCACTCAGTGGCCCGCACATTTAGTGATCTTAGATGAGGTAACGAATTGAAATGACATAAAAGCTTCTTTGTACATTGGATTTTGTGTTACGCAGGTTATAATGATAAACAAATTCTCGCTGCAGGAAGACTTATCGGAGCAAGCAGCATCCAAAGAAAAAGGTAAACAGCGTGAGAGTGTTGAAGTCTATTTGGCACGGACAAATTTTGTTGATGATGAATCATTGGTATCCCTGATTCCTCCCTTCCAGAGGTTGCACAATCTGACTATTAGATTGTCCTGTACTGTAGATTTCATTGACGTGACAATGGATCAGGATGTGTTTCACTATCCCATCGACAAGATGAATGAGATTTACGTTTCGGTCAATGATATCACTGACCTAATCAAGATGCAATGGCTGAACGTACATGTTTTGTAAATTTTTGAAATGTAAGACTTCTTCCCGTAGACTTACAATCTTCGTATAATTTTTAATTTCACATTTCACTTTTGATAAAATGTATTTCAGGTAGGGGTGGGCGTATGAACTGGTAAATCGAAAACACAAACTAGTATGGGCTAGTTTGGTCTTTTTTTTTTAAGACCCGGGCCGATTTGCTGTCCCAAGACGGCCAGACCGATTCACGCCTATTCGATACACGGGTTTGGCTATTTCAACCGAACCGAGTATAGCTAGTTCGGTTTAGGAGGGTTTGGCCGGGTTTAGACGGGTTAAAACTGAATTTTTTTTAAACATATTTCAATCTTTTAGACTCAGAAATTAGAATTTACGCGAAGTCGTTAACATTATTCACAAATCACAATACCAAATAACAATATCAAATTGTCAATTTACAGTTTCAAAATCACATTTGGCAAACTAAGGTAAAAATTGAAAAGTTGAAAATTTTACTGTTGTTCAGCTGCTTCCTTCTTGCCTTCTATTGCCGACGTTACTACTACTCCTCCGCCACTGTTGTGCCTCCACCGATGCTACAGCTGCGCCTCTCACCGTTCACCACCTACTGCCACCGCCACCTAATCCTCTGTCATCTCTCTCTACACTTATCTAAAACTCTAAATCCCTCCTAGCCTAAATCTCTCTCCCGTTAAGTAAAATCAAGATTGGGCCCAAAAATGAACGGGCCAAAACATCATTTGGGCCAACTTCTAAGCTTTAAAAAAAAAAAAGGAACCCGCAACCCAACCCCTAAACCAAATCACAATGGGTTGGGTTGATTGGCCCATTGGACCGATCTCAGTTTGTCAATCTGCAAACCAACTTCAAGTTAGGTAGGCTCGGGTCCCGGCCAAAACTGAGCCGACTGACCCGACGCCCAACCCTATTTTCAGGTACCTTCATGAATTGTACAACAAATTGAAGATTGAAAATATCCAGTTTCTGTGTCCAGCACTGATCACGGCTATTAATTTTCAACATAATGAGAACGCGACTTACCTATATATGCTCAACGCTTTGCGACAAATGAGGGAGAAGAAGTACATTCTAGCACCGTGCTATTCATCTATTTTTTGCTTTTGCTTAATTTGAATTATCTGTGAGTAAAATGCAAACTTACATTCTTATAAATTATTCTAGGAACCACTGGATGTTGCTTGTGCTATGCTCTGAACGTAACATAGTGTACTACTTGGAGTTTTTGGAGTCAAAGCGCACATTCACTATCATGGGCAATTTGAATGTGTAAGTAATTATCAATAGATATTGCATAATAGTCTTTTTGTGTAAGTTTGAGTTTATTTAACTTGTGCATATATATATTGAAACTTTAGGATATATAAAACATTTTGGGTGACAGGGACTACAAGGTGTAGCACTCTTGTATGGAAATCAATTACAGTATTAAAAATATCCTTTAAATGTTATAATAACTATTGAAGTTTCAAATTTTATTAGTTTAACTACTAATATTAATTTTCAACTCCTTGAAAATTTTAGTGTGCTCGACAATTGAGATCCAATGAGTGCGGGTATTGTGTAATGAGAAATATGTACGAAATAGTCATGCTATATTCGGATATTTCAGAAAAGCTTGATACGGTGTAAATATTTATCGAAAACTAATAATTATCTAATAATCCATATATATATATATGTATATATTATTAACAAAGTAATATTTCTTTTTGTTTGTTGTAGGCGTATGTAGCTGGATCATATAGTCTAGCGAAGATAGATAAGATTAGGGATAAATGAGTCGACTATTTTGTCGACTATTGTATGTGATTTTTGGTCTTATTTATTTTGAAATATGATTTACTTATGGATTATAGATTTTTATACAAACATTTACATTTCAATAGATAGTTTACTTTATTTCAATGGCTACTTTATATTTCAATGGTTAATTTATAATGATTTTGAGCAATTTATGGAATATATTATTGCTAATGCTTAGAGTAGTTATTGATTGTAGTTTAATTTATATTAAGTAGAAGATGATTGCAGTAGTACTTATATAATAGTTATTGATATTTGGAGTAGTTTGATTTATATTCAATGGTTTGTTTGATTTTCAATGGTTTAGTTACTTTAGTTTATAATGTTAGATTACATTATTGCTAATATTTGAAGTAGTTATTAATTGTACTTTCATTTAGATTAAGTTGGTGATGATTACGTTAAAGTGTATATAAATTATTAGTGCTAGTGTTGTTTCTTCTTAACTGTGCATTGTGCACTTGTTGTTTTCTTTAGCAGGATCACTGGCAATAGCTATTATTGGTGGATCCTAGAAAAAAAGAAAAGAAATAGACGTCGGTTGTAAAGGACGAACCAATGCCTATTGTGATGTATAAGCATCATTTTTGGACAACAACTGACGCCTACTGCGCATTTTAGGCGTCCTCCAAAAAACGAGGCGTATACCCTTAATATGTGCATCATTGCCAATAGTATCACTTTCAAAACTAACGCACATTCATCAATACAACTGACGCTTAAAGTGTTGTTCTGTAGTAGTAGCTGCCTTTATTATTATAGGAGTAAACTGTTAAATCTAATGTTAAGTAAGAAAATTTATTCATTCACGGAATTAGGCAGAATTACATCAGAAATAAATAATGGAGGAAAATAAAATCACTCTCTAATATCTTACATAAAATCTGCCACTTTAGTTAGAGCATATGTGACATGATTCGTAGATCTTCTAACCTAAGCAAATTTGAGACCCTGAATCTCATTCGACATCAAACAGCAATCCTCTATATTCATTCCAAAGTAGGTATCATTCGGACCACCTTTACAAAGAGCGTCAACAATGACCCAAGCATCTGGTTCAATAATTGAAACATTTGGGAAATGAGCCTTTATCCAATTTTGCGCTTCTAGTACACCCAATGCCTCAGCAACACATGGCTCAAATTCTCCCCATAACGGTACACTCTTCACTGCCACAAAAAAAACCAAGTTAATTACGAATAACCATACCAAGTCCGATCATCTTCTGTTCTTTGAAAAGAGCCTCACCAACATTAACCTTGAGAGTACCCATCGAAGGAGGAGTTCGTCCCACTAACTACCAAATTAGTTTGTTAGGCACCCCTCCACTGCTAGAAATACTTCCAATGTTAAGTGTGTTAGAATAAGTAAATCAACAAAAAAAGAAATTCTAGGATCACAGGTTATTATTTTTTTCTCTTCTTTCTGGATTCTACTTTTTTTTTTTTTAGTGACAAATTGAATATGTACACCGTACACGTGTATCTTTAAATATTAATTAAACTCAAAATGAATTTACAAAATTATACATACATCTTTTTAAGTTATAGTTCTAAATAGATGATTTATTATTATTTTCTTTAAGCATTAATAGACGATTTATTTTTTCTCAAAAAAAGGACAATTTATTAATTAGATTGAATTAATTTTTTGGTAAAAATTAACTTCATAAACTATGTAAAAGCTTAAAAAATAGAGAAAAACTTGGAATATCAAAAGTTAAAAGTCGTTTATGAATGAATTAAATTAAAAATATTAATGACAATAAAAATTAAAATTAATTAAGTTAAATAGGGATATTCATGTAAATTAGAAAATAAAATTGGTGTAAAATGGAAAATCAAAAGTTTCCCACTCATTCTCCCTTTGTGTATGTGTGTGTATTGTAGATATTTTAATTAAAAAGTCTCCAAAAGTCCTAAAAGTTAAAAAAAAAAATCTCAAAAAGTTGTAATCAATTTGAAAACCTCAATGAGACTCTTAAAAAGTCTCAGTTAAATACACCAAGACTTTTAAAGAATCCTAAAAGGTCTAAATTGAATACCCTAAAATTTTATAAATTAAAGTCTTTAGTAGTCTCAAGCTAATACACCCTCCTTTAAATTTTTATTTTTATTTTTATTTTGGCGGTTATATCTACTCCATCTTTTTTACGAATCACACCACATGATAAATACGCTACTATTAAAGTGCAATTTTTATATATAAACTACACTTACTTTACCAATCTAACCCTATATTTTAAAAGTAAAACAAAAAGAAAAAATAAATAAATACACAAATCGTACAACATACTTCATTTCTATTCATCATCAGTTCATCATTCTGCACATACGTATCTATCCAAACCCCGAATCGAGACAACAAAACTACTGACCAGAAAAGCTGAAGATTATTGAATAAGGGAAAAGAAACGGCACACAAGCTAAGAAATCAATATGCGTGAACATGAAATTGCCAATTTCTACGTGGAATAGGAATTTGCCAAGTTTTAGTGGGAATTTATATGCTTTTATTTTAACTGGTAATCTGAAAGAAAATGGTAAAACAACAAACAATAAAAATTTTGATTAAAATAATGATAATAGGACTGTACCTGACGTTTGTGGCATATATATATATATATATATATTTATAGAGATATATATAAACATTGATATCAATTTCGGATTCAATTTCAATAGCATTTGTATTTTTCTCTTCCATTAATGTATTGAAACGTAAAAAGTGTTGGGGTTAGTTATGGTGTATTAAGGAAATAAATTAATGAACATCTATACACTATTTAAAAGAGAATAAGTGGGAGAAACATTTTTAGATGATATTACCCTCACTTAATTAGTCTAATTTCATATTTGCCCATTGACATAATTAATTATTCTTTTGATTTTATATTTGTTCTTTGTTAAATTAAAGTAATTCATGTATTTATAAACCCACACAAAAGATTACACCTATAATAAACACTAATAGTAAATGTCATGAATAGAGCAATAAACACCATTAGTAAATGTCATGAACATAATTAATTATTATTTTGATTTTATATTTGGTTTTTTAATTAAAGTAAATCATGCATTTATAAACACACACAAAATATTAAACTTATAATAAACATCATTAGTAAATGTTATGAATAGAGTAATAAACATCATTAGTAAATGTCATGAATAGGGCGATTATTGGCATTAGCACATTATTTCAAATTTATATCACATAAAAATCATACACCAACAAAATTTCAAGTTCCTAAATGAGATAGGTTGAAACATTTTTAGACATTCTTACCCCTACTTAATTAGTCTAATTTCATATTTGCCCCTTGACATAATTAATTATTCTTTTGATTTTATATTTGTTTTTTTAAATTAAAGTAATTCATGCATTTATAAACCTACACAAAATATTAAACCTATAATAAACACCATTAATAAATGTCATGAATAGAGTTAATGCCATGAATAGGGAGGTCATTGGCATCTGCACATTATTTCAAATTTAAATCAATAACACACCAACAAAATTTCAAGTTCCTAAATGATATAGGTCGACATGAGGTGCATAAGAATGGTTAAATGATTTTTGAAATGATCCTACCCCTACTTATTTAGTTTAATTTCATATTTGCTCCTTGACATAATTAATTATTATTTTGATTTTATATTTGGTTTTTTAATTAAAGTAAATCATGTATTTATAAACCCACACAAAAGATTAAACCTATAATAAACATCATTAGTAAATGTCATGCAAATTTAAAACACATAAAAATCATACACCAACAAAATTTCAAGTTCCTAAATAAAATAGGTCGACAAAGTAGTCAAGATTCTCATACTAGGGGTGCAAAAGAATAGTTAAATGATTCATGAAGTAATCCTATTCCCACTTAAAGATCAGCTCTTCAAAAAAGAAATATTTGGGAAGATTGCAGCATATGTTTACATTATTGAATTTCAGAAAAGAGGATTACCCCAT
>CAVNYN010288783.1:0-96745 GCA_963692815.1 Nyctanthes arbor-tristis | reverse complement strand
GGGGTAAATGAGCTTGAGCATTATATTGATAGCTCAGGAAACTTGGATGCTATTACCTCTGTGACTCTCAAGGATGGCACTAAGGTTACAGCACCTGACACATCTAGAATATCTTATGAGGATGAGCCAAGGTTGATGTTATTGCAAGAGTGGAACTTGTTTGATTCAATGTTATGCTCGTCCTACATTGCAACTAAATTTAAAACTTGGAGTGACAATGGATTGAAAAAGATGCAGCTTCTTTTAGCTAGAATGGGTTTTGCACGGGAGGAATGCAAACAGAAGTTCCGGTATATGAGCGTAGAGATCAAGCGGACAATGAAGGATATGTTCGATAAGTTTCTACCAGAGTTTGGGCTTAAAGATTTTTATTACAGAGGTTTTTTGCTACTTCATGGGTATAGCTCAAAAGTCTCTGCTGCAGATGTGGTATATGGTGTGACGGCCCTGCTGGAGGCATCTCTAGAATCGGATGGCTCCTCGGCTTCCAAGCAGTTTGGAGTAGCTTATGATGCCTTGTCTCTAAGCAAACTTGAGAAACTGGAAATGGGAATGCGACAAGCGATCAAGGTACAAAAAGCAGTTCTTAGGCAAGGCAGTACAGCTATAACCAAGAAGGGATCAATAAGAAGTGGGAGTAAATTCCGTTGGGTAAAACTCGAAGATTCAGCTGATACTGAACTCTTGTGCCATCCTCAGGCTTTAACTAAATTTGGTTACTTCCTGATGGATGCTCTACGTGAGAAGGGAGCAAATTTCAAGCCTTTGGTATGTATATGCTACACTAACGAGCGAAAGAATGTCTTGATTGTTGGGCTCTGTGGGAAGCCACGAATTGGTGCGGTTCAAGGAAATGCATTCGGCTTTGCTTTCAGAAGTGCTGCTGAAGAGACTCGAGCTGAGTACTTCCACGAGCTATTTGAATCATCATGGATAGTTTTGAATGCAGCAGCTGTAAATTCATTCATGATCAGGTTAACAGAGATACTCATGTAATGAACTTCATTATCACTCAAGAAATATTTTTTTTCTTTTTCTTTTTCTCTCACTTGAACCCTAATTTGTGACTCACGATGTGTGTTGATTAATTACGAAGATATTTCTTTTATCAGTTCTAACTTGTTTGTAACGATGTCCACCAATAAGTCAATGACATGACTGAGTTTCTTGAATATATCTATGTTTTTTTTCTTGATATGTTCTTTCTATTTGAACCTTCTCTTGATATTGTTATTAGCTAGATTTTCTTGCCATTTCCTTTTCATATGATGATAATATGGCAGTAACTCAGTCTCTTTAGGTATGTCTTATGTACTCAGTTTACATCCTGACCGATGGAGGTTAATGGTTCTAAGCAGTTCAATTGGATATATTATCAACTACTAGAAGCCCGGTCGTTAAGCAGCTGTAAAATGCATGTTTTGTAGGGAATTTCTGGTCATGGTGCTTGTTGTTTATCACTCTTTCATTGTATTGGTTTGCTTTATTTGTTTTTCGATTTTGTTTGGACTAGAAATAATACGCCATGAATTGAGTGTAAGATAAGACGTACTTATATCTGAGACGATTGAAATAAACCAAACATCTTTTTGTGTTTTATCTCTACCCATCTATGGTAATATGTTTTTCTTGAATTATTACTATTATAATTTTTTTATTTTGAGTAAATTTTGTTGAATTATTCTATGTATTCTTACCAAATTTTTTACGTAGCTGTAAAAGCTAAAGAATATTAAAGGCTAATCACTCTTACCGTGTAGAGAATTACTAGGAAATCGGAATAATTTTCTCACAGCTCACGAAAGATTGTATTTCCAAATCTTAATGCAAGCTTAATATATATAAAATTAGCAAAACCTAAATAATATTTTCTAATAATTTAAGTTTTCAAGAATTCCCCCAAGGCCCCTTCTACAGGGATTTTGTGGGGTTTTCCAAACTATGAATTTCTCTATGATTCGTCCAAGGCCTCCAGCAGTGAAGCCTGAGCCGCCGCTGCCACCACCACCGGCGGCAGAAGAGCCACCAGCACCTGCCAACCCTCCACCAGCGGAAACTGAAGCAACGCCGCCACCACATTATCAATTCATGGGGCCATACATTGAAGAACTTGAAAGGGTTTCCCACATGCATGGAGTGAAAATTGTTGAGTATACAAATGCAAGCACTTGGAGGGTTAACTTTGGTTCACATTCTGATCAATACTACTATGATCACCCAACGTATAATTACTGTTTGTCTGGTGGCCGTCAGCCATCAAGGTACATGATGACTCCGCCGCACTGTCATGACCACATGTTACCACCGGCACCACCACGGCTCGGTCTACCTCCGCCACATCACCACCATGGTCTGCCAGGGCCACCACCAAGGCTAGCCCTTCCTCTGCCAGAAAACCACTATGCTCTTCCTGGGCCAGAACCAATGCTTGCTCTTCCCGGGCCAGATTACCACCATCACCCGCCACCAGATTACCACCATTACCTGCCGCCGCCATGTTTTCATCCACATCCGGGCTATGGCTACTTCAGTCATGAAAATCCCAACGGTTGCTCAGTTATGTGACCACAAAGTATGCTTTTTTACTTTTTAAGATTTTCTAATTATGAACATTGATTTTGGTAGAAAAAATACTAAATTTTTTCACTTTACTTTATTTAGATTACCAAGTTAAAATATAAACTTTTTCTTACTTTTTTTTCTCACCCCCTCCCCCATTTGTTGTGAATGCATCGAATTCCTCGGCCTTCAGTGCCACGGACGGAGTATAGTCTGAACTCCACCCTTTTATCCGTTGGTATTAGAAAATTTTCACTATCTACAGAATGTGTGGATAACAATGTAAGTTCAAACAACGAGAGTAATGAGAAAAAAAATCTGATAATGAAGTAGAAGTTTCCATAAAACGAGAATTACAGAAAAATGTAGTTCAATCCATCTAGTAGGGTACTCATCCACATATAGGGTTATACAAGTTCAAGACTTACAGCAAGATGAACAAAAATCGAGCAAGATCATAGTCTTCAACTGGAATCCTGGCTCTGATTCACACTTCGGTAAGCTCATATCCATTTATTGGGTGAACCGCTCAAGCGAATTCATCAATCCCTTGGGGGGCTAGGATCACCTAGCGTGGATGCAGTCGAGACTGGAGCAGTTATTCCCATCTGGGACAGACAAGGATCCAGCTTGATTTGCATAAATTTAAGATTACAACACCTGGAAAATACACTTTTAATGGATCCTTAACTGGGTAATGAAACTACACATGCAAAATTTCAACGACATCTGAGACAAATCAATCTCTTGTTCTATAAGGAAACTTTAAAAGAGATTCAAGCAAAATCCACTGGGAGAGGAGCACCAAGAGACTAGAAAGGATAAAAGAAGAAATTAAAGAACGGAACAGGAAGGGAATTTGTCTCCAGTAGACAAGACTAGACTGCTACTGGATGTATAGGGTAGAGCTAGCTATAAAAGCTCATCTTTTCGCAGTTTTCTTTCTCCACTCGGTGCGCCCGCGATTTATTTCAGAGCCATCGGACAATCTCAACAGATGCAGAAACTGAAGGCGGTCATTGTCATCTTTTGCAGCAGCAAGAGATCCATTCATTCCCTTGACCTGAGAAATTGCCTCGAGATCGGCTCAGGACCCGTCAAGGAATCAACCACATCATCGTGCTGACATTCACGCCTATAATCTAAAGTAATAGTCTGCAGTTCGTGAGTGTCTATGATCTCTTGAGGCATGCTCTGTTTGAAAATTAACTCCTTTATTAGCAAATACAAAGCAGTAGCCAAAATTTATGGATATATCAACATCAAAAAAGGAAAAGACGTGCCACTGAGATACACGGGTTTATAGTCATCTGATTGGAACTCTTCATGATGCAATAAGTAACATATCATTCATAAGGACCAAAAACATATATTACGAAGGCAACTATTAAGCAGCATGTCTAATGGGAAATGTAAGATACTTTTCTGAGCGTGCAAATTCTATGACTAGTGTAATACTATCCACGTGCAGAATAAATGGCACAAGTAATCCATGTTCAGAAAAATACTTTTTAAGTGAATGTAAGGTACACCATGACTAGATAGCATAAGGATATCAAGTGGTTTCCAATTCTCTACCAAACTTGCCATAAGGATATCAGTTTGTATTCCATAGCCAATCAACAATGATAAAATAAATAATCCGATCCACTCCAAGTTTTGACTCTTGATAGTGCAGTGCATATTATTGTGATGATATGATGATGCAAGAACACAGATGAAGTACTGAAGAGTTTTACAAACCTCCAGGAGCCATCCAATGTATGTGACATTGTTTACATGCTGGTTCATGTCCAGATCAGCTCGTCTTGGCTGCAAATTAATGAAACACGGTAAGAACTTCGGAATAAAACTCTTAACATAAATAAAAACATGATCTTACCGTAAGCCCGGGTTTTGAGTTCTGCACAGGGTCCTCCAGCTTTGCTATTTTCTTCAGGCTAGCATTGTTCTCCTCAGGAAATGCTAATCTGTTATCCACAGCAAATCAATGTACAATAACATATGAAGGCCTCTGTAGGGTACAAGAAATCTCAGTTTAGGAAATGAAAACATGGAAATGAAATACAAGTTATAGACCAGTTATACAGGCAAAAAATATACATTAAAATCAATATGGAATGCAAACATTCTTTTGTAACTCGTATCTTGGTTTTTATGGTAAAATGAAATTATCAAATGGGGCATCCAGATCTATTTGAAATAGTCGTGAAACAAAGCATCACATTGTATTGGACTGTGTTGCATATATGATTTCAAATGCCTGCTATGTGTACTTCATAATTTTAGGCGAGATGAAGTAATAAAACCAAAGACAACACTAAGGAAGCAGGATATCCTGATAATTCAGAACAAGGCCAACTGAGTTGAACGATTTACAGGATATGAAGTTAGGAAACAGCCACAAGGAAATCTGTTGATGAGTAATGAACACACTGTATGCATGACCACAATATCGGTGCAGATGGGAATAGAAAAATAATGAAATAAATAAGTATACCAGGAGATGGTTCCACCAATCTCCTGTAAGCTAAACGCATACCGATGGGAATTTTAGTCCATGCAAAATTAAACATAAAACAACAGAACAGGCCTATAGAGAAATCATTATTTTCAGAAACCTAAGAAAAATGGTTGGCATAAGAAAGATCAGGGTTTCTGTGAAAATTACAACATTATTTTGGGACAATCACCAAGTCAAGCAGATTGATTGTGAAGAGAACACCAACCTAAGTGTTTTGGGGCAATAAATTAGATATTCATCACGAACTTCATCAGTGACCTTCTGGAGCCGCCTGGTGTCTTGGTTCATCATCACCCACTTGCTGCAATGAGAATTTGCGACGTAATGCTACGGAAATACTTAAAAATAACATTTATGCAAGAAGTCCAAGTTTGTCCAACTAACCTTAGATGCAAATGGTATGGCTCTCATGTATGGTTTCAAAAGAGGATAGCTTAACTAATCTATTAATTCAAGTCCAAAAATCTTTCAAATAGCAGAATCAAGATGATTGATCCTCCATTTGTTAGTTAAATGCATATGGTACTTGAACTGCATGCGTCCATACATATATCGAAATTATTATTGGATGCCAATTCCTTGGAATCGTACAGCAATGTTAGTTGAGTTTGTCCTTATTGTTCATTCGTTACCTGTCAATAAAACCAGTTGAATGAAAAAGAAAAAGGACCTTTGGAGATCTTAAAATTTACAGAAGTACCAGCCAGCTTCCATTTCGTCCCTTAGGAGTTTCGAAGTGTCTGTGGTAATGTGGTTAATACATGGCATAAGGATACATTATGCATACGTCAATAGTACATCCCTTCTACAAGTAGCTTGTAACCCCATGAGGAAAATCGAGTTTCATAAGTGAAAAATATGGGTAGTCTGGCAAGATAAGTGAAGACAACTTCCTTTGCTCTGGTTACTTCTCTGCAACTTTCTCCCATGGGTTGCTTGACACTTACCAACAGTTTCTATCCACTCATATCAGAAATATTCAGTTCCTAGGAAAATCTGGTTTTATACCTTCATGTACAAATTCCAACAGAGATTTTATGCTTTTAATTTAAGACCTAACCTATAACAACGGTGCTGATGTTGCCAAAATCTCTCAATAAAGCAGCAACGTTATTTTCCTATCTGAAAGGTTTTCTAAAAAAGATAAATTTTGACTTCTTTCCTTTGTATAATGAGTTATCCAGTTGTCATTAACGCATGATATAGGTAAAACATTAAGTAAATATAGGTAACTGAAATTGTGATCATAACAGATCAAGTCCAAAAAAATAGAGAAATCGTTTTGTTTCATATTGACGAGATCTTAGAGAAATGGACTGATTTTACTGAGAAAATCATTTAGTGGAAGATACTAATTGATGTTGAGGATTTTTCGAACTCCACTATAAATCAAGTTACGTGGCTCTTTCATCTGAGTGGTAAAAAATATCTTCCCCAGTTTCTCGTCAAGTCCTCATTAGTCCCCTATAGTTATAGACAAGCTCCCAAGAGAAATCTAAAATAAAATGAATTTCTTTGATGTGTTACCAGAGATAACACCCCATCAGCATTCAATTCCTATTTCAAAACAGAAAAAGAATGAGCGGAAATAAATGAGATCTGCAACATACATGTGGGGTCCCATAAAATGTGAATGCGGTTGCCAAACAGATTCTTCTATAACAAGTTTTCTTAAATTTACCAAGCACTTAAACACTTGTGATTCTACGAGAATCAAATGTTGGATTCCGACAGTAATCTTGGATCAAGCCTAACATGTGGATTGAGTTAACTCCGGAGTTCGGTCCTGTTTTGACCTGGATTAAGACATAATGTCTGTACTAGAGCAGGATAAATGATATAGTCAGCCTGGGATTCTCTTTGCTATAATTGGACAAAAGTAAAATATGAACCATTAAGATGGATGTCATAATACTGGGTGTTTGGAGTTCTATAAGATGAACACAGAAAGAACATGGATTAAGATGGATGTCAAATGTCAGGACGGATAAAATAAACATGAGAACGTGCACAAAACTGGAGATAATTAGGGATAAAAGGCAACATTGATTAGGTTGTTTGGGCATATCACGCATGGACCTGGAAGCCCTTTGTCACAAGTCTGATGAGCAATGCAGTCTTACGCAAAGATACTAGCAATGCAGTCTTACGCAAAGATACTATAGGCATACTAAAATTAACATAGCACTAGATTCCTCAGAACATATGATTATCTTCAATGGCACACATGCAGCCTCATAAGATGTGCAAATCACCAGCTCTAGTCAAGACCTGTATAAAGAAGGCCCTGACGCAGCTGTAGTCAATTCTAAGGAGCTAAATTTCATACTAGACAATTGATGGATAAGAATTCTCACAATTTGCTAGCAAGGGGTTTGCTATGCAAAAGATTTTGTGATTATCAAATACAAATGATAAAAAGAAAAGTTTCTCAATCTAGCAAGTGGAGTACGACAAGTTAAGAAATGATGAAGATGCAATCATACTTCCTCCGCATGAATAGGAATATATATCTCTTTCTTTTTTTCTTTTTGTTTTTGGTGCGTGTGGGTGTGTGTGTGTGTGTTTTTTTCGGGGGGGGGGGGAGGGGTGGGGTGAGGGTGGGGATGGTGTTTCTGCTCTTTATTTATAGTTTAAAGACATCTTAGTTAACAACTGTATAAATATTTCACCTAGTTGCCCTTCCAATGACTTCGCCATTAGCATAATCTTTGAGAATCCAATCACGTCTTGTGCCAATTCTTCCTTCACTTTGGCACCATGTCTCTATTTCAACCACATCACTCCTGTTTAAGAAATGAATATAACTAAGAAAAATCAACATAGCTAAGACTGGAAATCAACTTTAGGATGTCAGAAGTATTTACACTACCAGGCAGGGTACTTATAGATCTCGATGTGCATACGAGCAGTTACCCATATGAGATGCAGTTTTCTCATGGTAAGCGTAGTTGCAAATCCATCAGTTGAAAACCCGACACTTTGAGCATGGTTGCAGCCAACCTCCTGCCCCGGTGATTTTGATAGGAAAAATATGAGGTAAGACAAGGAAAAATGATATTCACATGATTAAAAATAATGCTTAACCAGAGACTCTCAATACTCTGTGAAGAGCATATGACGAGATTTTCCATTTTTTGGCATATATTATTTGAAGACGCAAAGAGTGAAGAAGAATCTAAAAGCCACACCCCTTCTCTTCGCCCCCCGGGGGGGGGGGATTGAAGAATACAAATATACAAATACAAGAAAGATCTTGAAGACTCAGAAGATGGCAATGAGGAAAAAGAAGAGCAACAGAACAGTTTAAGGGAGTTCAATTGTGACAGAACTTGAATCACTAATTTTGCAAGGAGGAAAATGCAGCAACCAGCATTGTTAGAAAGAAGAAATAGCGAACAGACAATGACTATTTGGGCATTATACTAACAATTAAGAGTAAAAAGATAAGTGTGCATATGAAGTATATGAGAATCTAACACAGCACTGAAAAAGATCAGAGATAGTGAGAGAGAACCCCATCAGTTAAATTTATAATTCTGTTAGGTTTTGTGTCAGCAAGTTCTATAGAGATCTCAAATTTCACATCAATTGTATGCAAGTAGCGAATAAAACAAGTAAAGCAGAAAACCACAAAATTTGCCTCTATCAAATCCACAACTAAATCACATTCAAAGCTCCAGTCCTTATGGTTAAAGAGATTGATGAACAAAAAAATAATATGAAGCAATATAGCTTTGAATTTATTCTAAAACATTAAACAGCCAAGTAAACATATCATGAATTATTTAATTTATTTTCACTGAGAAAAGTTCCATTACTTTGCTGAATAAGTTTGAATTAATTGTTGGCCGGAAAAAGTGTCATGTAATTCACATGTTTCTTATCTGCACAAATAAACAGTCATATTACACATTATCAAAATTTAAAATCTTAAAAGAATTTCTATATAAGAAAGATCCATTCATGTCTACCAAATCCAGAGCTGGGACAGCAAAAAGCTCCAATCTTTACACTTAAACAAAGGCATACATGAAAATCCACGACCAAAGTAGCAAACATTTTACACAAAGAAAAACTTGCATTAACAAATATTATTCTGAAAAACCATCCATAAAAAGTCAAAAACAATTCATATATACATGTAGAATTCAATAAATTGCACTAGAAATTGGATTCTTACAATTTACACAAATTACACAAACCTGCAAAAGGTTGGCAATGGTTTCAACGGTAGCAGTCTTATTAATTCCAACCTCATAGCACCTCACTATGAATTTCTCTTTGTAAGACAGGCCGTCCTCAGTCATGCTGCCAAGCCGGAGCCGATCCGCCAGCGTGGGCTCGTGGGTCGAGTCCTGCTGCTTGGTTTTAGCCTCCCCAGTCGCCACCGCCAGAACCCTTAACAGTTGGGACCTCGTAGCCAGGCCGGAAGACTTTAAAAACAAAAACCCATTTTCGTTTTGCCGACGAATTGAATTGGAAAATCCGAAATTGCTCCGGTTATCGGCTACAACAGCAGTGCAGGCAGAAAATGCCCCTCCCTTCAACAACATTTCTGCTCTTATTTATCAAAATTTCACTTACTTTTAGAGGGTCTTTGGAACTCGTAAATTACAGAGATTTGCATGCCACATAAATTTCAGTCCACGAGCTAATTTGGGGTGCGTCTGAGCATTTTTTATAGCGTGTGTCGATGGGACCGAGGAAGAATAAGAGGAACGATGAAAATGGGCATGGATTTCAGGGAAAATTACAGGTTTCTGCCATCTGCCAGCTGATGAAAAGGTGGCTCTTCCTTGGGGCTTAACGCGGGGTTTGGCAGTTGTAGCTCATCACCACAAACAAAAATCTGCAGATTCAAAAAGACAAGCGAATTTTAAATTTGCTTCTTTCGTTCATCTTGTAGGGCATGTTTGGTCATTCCATAAATAGAAAGATTGGAACAGTTTACGGGTATTGTTACAGTCGGACCTAGAAATTCTAAGGAACTCATGGCTGGGTTCTTTACGGGAGCTTATGAATCAATGAGATACTAACGTGTAGTGTGTGTCAGATGAGGTGTCAGTGTGTGATTAGAGATTGGGTTCTGTGAAGGAACTCGGTTGGGTTCCATAGCCGGACCAATTGCTAAAATCATTTAATTTAATAAGTTAATTTTTTTAATTAAAATTCATAATAAACTTAATACTTTATGTGGCATTAACTTTTTTTTTCTATTTTAATTAAAATGGGATTGGTTCATCCTTTGACTATTAAATTGATAATTAAATTTAACACTCTTAGTTAGAATCACTAATGTGACATATATTAATAGTTAAATTTAACTTACTTGGATATCATTTAACAACCATTAAAAACTCTCCTTTTTACTTATGTAGATAATTAATTTTAACATTACTAATATGGATGCTCTAAATGCTTGTTTGGTTATTATTATTACACATTATAATTTTATATATTACTAATTTGATCACTGATTAGACAAATATATAACTTTCACTTTCACATTTTAAATTTCAATTAAATTTCCAGTTCATTATAATTTATCATTATAATTTGGTCAATTTGGAAACTCATATTAATCACATGTACCGCACAACTTGGAAGGTAAACACACAAATTATAAGAATTTTTTTTTTTAACTTTTCTAATAATTCAATGAAATTTGCTGCTATACACGTAAGAACTCCACTAAATATACTTTAAGACGCGCATTTCTTGTAATATCAAACATGTATCAGTTACCTTGATCCTCGTCAGAGATCAATTCAGTGTAAAATAACTTGTCGAGTTTTTGTTTCATATACCATTTATGACAAATTACGTCGAATGTCATTAGGCATTAAATTGGATAATTCAATTTATATATATATATATATATATATATATATAAGAACCATTGCACTATTTCTGTTATGTGAAAGAGATGTAATTTCCTCAATGAAGCTGTGGATAGAGGAAACTCTTTCTCTAGTGAAAGAAATAGACGCAGGATTGCAACATAATCATGAAAATGGGAGGAAAAGATTTTGAACTAATCGTGTTTACACTTATATATTATTTAATATCACATATATTGCTACTGAAACTAGTAACTCAGTGCCATTAGTGTTTATAATCAACTTGATACCTTCTTTTTAAAATTTAAAGAATTTAATGTTATGTACTAGAATAAATAAATACAAGTTATTATTCAGTTTCCAATTTAGAATCAACCATATAGGTAATTCCTAGCGCACAATACATTATTAAATACATCTCATATTGTCAAACTAGCTTTATTGTTACATTAACAAAGTGTTTGACAACTATTAGATTATTTAGTTGGATTGTAATATACTATGTGACATTATTTTATTGATTAATTTTTGTAAAAAATAAATAATTGCGATTTGATTTTTACTTTTTGACTTTTTGAAAAAAGTCAAACCAATGAAATGATACCGTGTGTCAGATTATAATATAGTAGTCTAACCAAACATTTTGCAAAACTTAAATGTGATCTAGTCTCTTTGGATGGGCTGGCTTAATGGCCTTAAATGAATGCAAATTTTACCATTATTAATAATAGGGACTATATACAGCTTCGTAAGGGACTCTGACTACTAATAAAAAAAACTTTCACATACTTTTTTCAGGAGTGGGTTGGTTTTAATTAATTGTAGTTGGACTTTATTCACGGAGCCTTTTTGGCTCCATAGAAAAAACGGTAAAACATGTGTTTAGTTGTAACCGGTTTTAAAATTTTTTATACGCCCTTAGAACGACAACAGCAAATTGACGAGTGTAATAGATCATGCCACATGCGACATTTTCATCATAAATTACATTTGTCTATCACTTGTGATTTCACGTCGCATGAATATAAGATTTATACTAGACTATAATCAAATTCATGTTACAATTGATTGTCAAACAGACCTTAAATCGTTGTATCGTAATACTAAAAACTTATTGAACACTAAATACTAACTCCCATATGGTTTTGATATATATATATATATATATATATATATATATATATATATGCGATAATGCTAGTCAGTAACCTCAAAACATAATACTATGATATTATGAAATGAATTGTGGTCTAGTAATTACTTTTCTTAAACTACCTTTTTATTCCCCCAAAATTTGAGATTGAAAAACTTATTTGTTTATGTACTCGATTAATGAATAAAATTCTTTAAATTTTTATACAAAAGAAGATAAATATCAAGACAAAATTTGCTTTTATTATTATATTTTCCCTTCCGGATATCATACCTAAAAGATCATAAATAAATAAGACTATGTAGCTAGGTATGTTTGTTTGGTGAATTAATTTTATTTCATTTCATTCACAACTGCTGCTGTTGTTGAATAGACCACGAGGGTTGTTGTTGTTATTTATTTATTATTTTCTATTACATTTTTTCTTTAAATTTTTTGATTGTATGCTGTTTTATATTCTTTATAATTTTTTGTCAATATAATACTTACATATATACATAATAACATAATTGAAATAATGCATATCAAATAAGTAAAAACATTTAAGATTAATAAAAACATTTAATATTATTTATATACTATTTACTTAATAATTTCTATTGCAATTTAATAATGCAATTTTTTATATTTTTCTCACACTGGTCTATTAGAATAATTCTATTTAAACAAAAGATATGATAAAGAATTTGACAAGATAGATATATGGCTCATGTGATTACTGTAGACTTAAAAGGTAATATGATATGTTGAAAAACAAAATCTAGCGATGAATCATTTTTATTTCACCTTTTGTTTCCGTTCTTGTTCATATAGCACAATTCTTGCGTTTATTGTAGGGCTTGTATTTGACATTTTGGTCTAGGATTAGTTTCAATTGGATCAAGTAAAGGGGAAAAAGGAAAAAAAGAAAAACAAAAAAAATTCAGAAGGCATATTTAAATTGACTCTGTTTTCACAAAGTAAGCGTCTTATACATGTCGTGTCTAGAGATCACCTTGAAAGACATTCATTAAAATCCTATGACAACGATTGCATACCACCATACGGACCCGTGGTTGGCCAATGAATTTATTAAGTAGTCAATGCCATTAAATGTACGGTCTCCGTGTCTCAAAAGTTACTCTACCATTTCATTTTTATTCGTTTTAAAAAGATATTTCACTTACTATATCGAATATGTATTTAATATTTTATTTTCATATATATCTATAATTAATTATTATTGTTTAACTACCTATACATTGAAAGTGTTTCAAACAATTAATGAGACATAAATATATATATGAAAAAATAAGATAAATTTTAACTATCATTTTTAATCTGCGTGAAAATATCTATTACCTCCGTCCCACAAAGATAGTTCACTATTCCATTTTCGTTCGTCCAAAAAGATAGTCCACTTACCATATTGAATATGTATTTGATATTTAATTTTCATATGTGCCTCTAATTAATTATTCTTATTCAACTATCTATGTATTGAAAATATTTTAAATAATTAATGATACAAGAGTATATGTGAAAAAATAAGGTAAAATTAAATATTCTAACCATGTTAACTATTAATCATTAATCTATGTAAAAATACCTACTGGACTTTTTTTATGGGATAGATATAGTACTATACTATCTTTGTGGGACAGAGGGAGTATTTCATTTCATAGCATATGACTAACCAAACTAAGGAAGAGAAAATAGGAACGCCCATGAGCTCCAGTTTATTGAATTGGAGTCAAAAACAAAGCCGTTAGAAGACGCAGAATGGCACAACTTGGGATAAAGAGGGTTTGAAAGCCATACTAACCTAAATAAATGAGAAACGATATGAAGATCACTTCTATCTTTGTGAAAGTGTCAAACAATTTACATGCACTAATGAGGAGAGCATATGCGGGTCCTCGTATAAGAGGGGACCATGTGATTAGTCTATATAATTTTCACTAAATAAATTCGCACAGGCCTAGCCCATAAAACTATATATTTAATTGACAAAAATTTTCCATAGCAAATGATTTTTTTCCCCACATAAATTCCTATTTTGTGGCGGATAGTGATAGTGTTGGGAGAATTGCAAAGGCGGTTGGGACTGTGATTGTTTGGTGGTTTGCATGATAATGGTTGAAGTTGACATTGATTTGGTGGTGTTGTGTGACTCCATGTGACTATGTAACCTAATGTGGACATTGATTTGGTGGAGTTCTGAGTGACGATTGTGACTTAATGTGTTAAATAATAAACTTAGATTTTTCCTCATACGTTATACGGGAAGATATCTTATCAAACTATTAACCATCTACATAAATATCAAAAGTTGAAGACCCAACCAATACTTAACTCAAAGGTTTGGAACGATTTGCGAAATTAACCCATTACAATACAAACCACTCCTTTCCGTCGTCCAAAATAAAGTTCTCATTTTCTACTAAGTTAGGGAACAGATGCAGTGGAAAATGAATCACACTAGAACTGATAAATTTATGCCTCCGTTCTTTCAGCTCTAAAGCATAACTCTCTGATGCATAAAGTTACAATCTTTACACAAGTTTTTGCTGATTAAAACAACAATGCTCTCTATCTTTGAGAGGAAAGGATTCTCAAGATTTTTCCTATTGATATTTGATATGTTCTGCACATTGGGTGACACAAATTAGTTACAGCATACGCGAATAACAAGTTAAAAAGTATCCGCAGCCAGTATCCATATACCAGAAATGGAGAATAACTTCCGCTGATTGCAAAAATGCTAGAAAATCCATCTTGGAGAAGAATGAACTGCACCTGGCCGAGGCCCGTTCGGCTGCTGCTCCATGTTGTTTCGCTTTTTCATGATTGAAGAAACGGTTGGGCTGTAGTAGTCATTACTCCTATGAGACGTTGCACCTTGCGAGTAAACCTTCCTTCCTTGCATAAAGCTTCTCTGTTTTTCCAGAGCTGTCCTATGGGCAACTGGATTTCTGTGTACCGCTCCCCATCTATTGTAGCTTACACAACTTTGACTTCTTCCAACTTGTTGAAACCTTCCATCTCTTGGACTAGGATAGTTATGACTTTCAGCAGTTTCAGCAGAGTACATGGTCGTTTCTCCTTCGCTACTATAATCGCGCTGCAAGTCCGAGATGTCAACGGGAGATGAACATAATTGGACTTTACTCTGGGCCCCATTAACCGATCCTGTCGACTCGGCATCTATCATGGGGTCAGACTGGCCTCTAACACTGTCACTGTGTAGTTCTCCTTGCAGTGGCCGGGGCATGGGGGACGACTCAACACAATTTTCATCATACTTGAAGGGCATTTTTGTCATTGGTGTAGACGAGCCCGTAGCTTTAGCAATTCTAGGTGGAAAATTTATGTCCAAAAGCTGAATTTGGTTACTTTCCCGCTTCTTTACCGGGACTGAAGTCAACTTTGGCGACTCATAGATTTCGGGAGTAGGAATTCCCTGTAAATAGGTCTCCGTTAAGGTTTCATCCTCTGAAGTCTTGGCAACGGCAGTATGGCTTGGTCCAGGCTGCTCTCTGGGTTTGTGCACTGTGTTTGATGATGATGGAGTTCCGTCATTTTCTCCTTCAGCAGGCTTAAAAACTTGCCGCATTGTGAAAGATGCACAAGAATGCTCACTTTTCTGACCAGAAGACATCAAACGAATTAGAGCTAATCTGGGTTTGTTGAGCTCATCGAGGCTCCCCTCCCAATGCTGGTTTAACCAATCACAGATAATGGGTATGGGAATACCAAATTGCATAGGAAAATCCTTCTTCCACGATGACGTTGACGATGATGAATTTGAAGGGGATTTGGTGTTTGGTGATGTGGCAAGCTTCATAGGATCACAGACCATAAACGCAAGATTTCCATGAACATCGAAACCAGCAGACCCTGGGCTCCAAGTTACACCATCAGTAGACAACTTTATAAGATTATCAGTGGCTATTACTACCTTTCCTTCACCGACTGTCAACTCCTGCTTTGCTGTGTGTCCCAACAGATAAACTGCACTTCCTAGCTCCAAATTTGGTTTTGAACAAGTTTTCTGGTAGTGGTGTTGCTGTAGTGGCGTATTTGAGTCTCCATCAGCAGTATCAAGGCCCACTATTGTCAGATCAAGGACAGAGCTTGTAATAAAGAACCTGGAATCAAGAAAAGATTTTAGAGAATTAGGGCGACTTCCAAGTCTATGGCTGTAGAGTTGAATGCATGAATAAAAAGATAAAGAGTTCAATTAGCGTCCAAAAATAAGTGGGGTAAGTTTCAAGCAGCATGGCTAAACTCCAGATAAAGTAACAAATCTGAAATCCCTGTGTCTAAACTGTGGAGAATCCTAAGAGCTACCAAAGATATCCTCAAACATGCCAAACTTATCCGCATATCCAAAATGCTCTCAAGTGCTTTATAATATGGCATGAACTATTTCTCTATCAATAATAACCCAGAGAGATGATCCGGCAATCTGGGGCAGTAAATCCTAGGATCATACTCTCACTCTCCTCAACATGATGGGGCCAAGTTGATATTTCTTAAAAGTACTCTGAAGTATATTTCGAAAATAAGAAGAAATTATTATCCGAAACATAAAATCAATCAGTCAACTCAAACAAGTAATGGTGCATCTAACTTTTCAAATTCGATTGATCGATTGTAAACACAGAAACTTTACTATATATAATGAAAAAGAATATTAGATATGGAATTACCAATGTTGCCAAATTTTGACGAACATGATCTGATGGCGTCTAACTGATTTGTCAACTTAATCAAAAGTAAACTTCTCATCTGAAATCACACTGCTTAATTTTCAACTGATACTTTATAGTTTTTAGTTTTGTAACAAAAGATTGAATATGCGCCCTCTTATGCACGTTGTAACCAATAAAGAAGCAATTCATCTAACTTGAAGAATAGCTTTCAAAACTCTCATAATCAAGTTGGTTATGTTGTACTGGTTTTTCTCTCGAATATTGAAATACTCTGACATAAGAACCTTTGCAGAGCTGTTTGACATCTTGTAAATGTGAAAATTTAGAATTATATTAACGTTTAAAATTTTTGTAGTTATGATAATTGTTGCCTCAAGTATACAAATACATGCAATACTCTAATCTCTAAGAAAAATTATTACAAAAAGGAATCTTCTTAAGAACTCTGAACCAACATACAGGAACTGTTTTCGGCTCTCTGTGGAAATTACTTTTAACCTACTAGCCCATAGATAGGAAGGTCTTCTCACTTCCTTGATTCTATCAAAACCTTCCTCAAGAAAAAAAGGACTCTGTTGGTGGATTATACCGCGATTAGAAGAAATAACTCTCATTTTCACGACTCTTCAGTCAGACTGTCCAACATAGAGAGGCCACCTGGTTAGGATGACACATCCACAGCCAATGATGTCAGGGAACCAGGGGGTCTGAAGTTCTCTCTCTTGTCACCCCGGTCCCCAAGGTGTCCTCATCTAATCAGGTGGAGGTGGACCATCCAAGGAAGTAGCTGCTCCTCATCGATGAATAAGGAGTGACTACAGAAGATTCCGTGTTCCTACTTATCTTAAAAATCAACTGTGTTCCCAACAGAAATGCCAGTCTCCTCTACACAAGCATGACATCCCTTATATGAAATACTTTCTAGGCATATTATAATTGAGATCCTGCATGCTACTTCAATGCCATGCACACTAACCATAAAACAGAACACATTTTTCCAGTAACAACACTGCCTCTTAAGCAATTCTAACATGCAAAGATGATAAAAACATGGACAAATAGTAAAGTGAAATTCTATCATTATTTTCACAGTAAATACATGAAGCTAAATTTACACATCAAGGTATTTATATCTGGCTGCATAGATCATTATTTCCAATTTTCACGCACCAGGAAAGGATGACTTCTTTTCCAACCAAGCCCATCTATCTCTCTATTATAATCAGATAGTAGTTAAGTTAAACTGCATAACTTAACAGAGTGAATTGATCGATGCCGTGTGAGTCAGTAACTTGATCTTTATTTGGCCATGAATGGCCATGTGGGGAAAATTTTTATACCCCACCATAATTGGAACTGTTAATTTAAGGGTAATTATATTGCCACTACACTTTTTGTTTCTTACACCACGATTAAATTCTTTGCTTAAATATCCTTAAATAAAATTACATTAACAACCTTACTTATAGTATTTATTAATATAAGATCTTTTTCCCCCTCCCACCACAATATCATTTTATCATTTTCATTAATCCATTTTTTTAATTATTTTTCTTCCCCAAATTTTTTGTTAACATTCTTGAATGTCAATTTATATCTTGATTATCGTCTTTGGTGGCTTAATTTCCAAGATGAGGACGGCCATAAAAACAATGAATGGGCCATTATATTAATTTTTTTAACTCCAAATCAAATTTAAAAAATTCAACCTCCAATTGTGACATTTATTTTACTTTGATTTCATAGAGAATTGGATTGAAATTAATATGACATCCACAATCAAATTTTTTTAAAATCAAAAATGCATAAATCAATTTTACAGTATAATAATCCTTAATATATATAATTAGAAGCTATTAAACCTGTTCTAGATAATGAGAAAATTAACAGTGTTTCCTTTCTTTTCCCCCCTTTTTTCCTTTTTTTTTTTCATTTTTTGGAAGAAAGTGAATTTATGGAATAATTGTTGGTTAGATTGTGGTGGGAAGAGAATATTGTTCATTTCTTTTTTAATTGTAATTTAGAAATGTAGGTTATAAATGTAAAATTATTGTGGCGCTTTAATCAAAATTATAAGTTATTTGTGGTGAAATTAAAATGTAGTGTTGAAATTAATTTTTGTAGTGGTAATATAATTAGCCTTAATTTAATTTAAAAGTTAGTCATTAAATAAGTGCAAATTAGGAACACAATTCACAAAATTTACTTTTCTAAGATGAGATCCTGTCAAGTGTCCTGTGTGGAATAAAAAATTAAGTCAACTATTGCTACAAATAGACTTATTCATAATATTAGTCTAGGTGAAAAAGTAAAGTCCACCAAATAATTGGGATGGAAGGAAAGAAGCTTTAGATAATCACAGGCGGATTTCCATGATCCGGAATTAAACAAGAATACTATGAATTACTATGCATCTATTCACCCAAATTACTGCACAGTTAAGTCATTCTTCCAAGCATTTTCAAGTCAATCCGTCGATTTCCCACACAGTACATTTATACATTAATTCATCTACCCGGAAAGAGCAATTAAAAAAAAAAAAACATAAAAAAGACAAATGTGTGTGCGCAGAAGCTGACCTATGGGGAAAAAGAGAAGCTGAAACGCCATTCTGCAGCCGGATCTCAGCAGCCTCAGCAGCGGCCACAGAAGGGAGGTTGACATGGGTGGTGAGGAGGAGATTCCGATGGATCAAAAAACCAGTGCCAGCCGAAGCAATTCTAGCCATGGCCGGACCTTTACCGGAGAAAATGGCGGCCTTAATTCTCTCCGACTTGCCTCCGCCATTACAGAAACACCATGACTCCCCCCAAACCCTCATTTTTCCCAAAATTAAACTATATCTCAACAGAAGTACAAACCCAAAAACTACAGATCCAAAATGTAGAGCCAGAAACGAAAACCCAACAAAACCTTTTCTCTCTGCAGCTATCTGGACAATGTAAACAAGAAAACTGTAATAAATGCGGGTTTTTTAGCTAAAAGTTGTAGCCAGAAAGTAGAGAAAATACAAATTTACAAAGGAAGATTAGGGACGATTAAACAGCCTAGCTATAACTATAAATGGGGGTTAGGGGTGAGCTGGGAATGCGTATCACCAGCTAAGCTTGGATATGGAGAGTGGAATGTGCATGACAGTAAAATATTTGACGGCGGATTTCTCAGACTCGGGTAATAAGGAAAACCAATGACCCTGCCATTCCTTTTCTTCTTTTCTTTCTTTGCAATAAAAAATCAAGCAAAAATGACTGATTCTAAGAATTTTGTGTGTGTGTGTGTGTGTTTTTTCTTTTAACAAAGTGAAATAATATATTTAATCTAATGAGATATTTGGAAAATTTTTAATTAATCTTATTTTAAAATCAAAATAGAGAAATAACCAAGAGTGCGTTAGGACAACCAAGTCCATATTTTGCCAAACGCATTAGTTACTCTATTCACTACCACCTCTATCCCAAAAATATGATCTAGTTTTTATTTTTTTATCTGTCTCAAAATATGATTTAGTTTCATTTTTTTAAAAGGTAATTGAAATATTAGTTTTCTTATATGTCTATTGATAAGTGTATTTTATATACGAAAATACTTCTCTTAACTTATGCAATTCTATATGAAATCGAGCAGATTTCTACCTAATTTGTGTGAATATGGTTTATACAGGTGAAAAGCTCAAATTGGAGTGATACAAAGAAAAAGAATGATTTTTGAACCAAATTGAGACTTTACATTCAAGAAATAGCATCGAGGTGCGACTGTTCGAGAGTTCGGGTTGAAAAGATCATCTGTGATGCGTTTAAAGAGAGTGAGGACCTTTATACAGAGTCCAAGAAGTTTAGGGACGTGTTTAAAAGAAGGGAAAAACCGAAAAGGACCGTTGTTGCAAGAAAAACTCAAAATAGGGACTAAACCGCACGCCACGGAAGTAGGCCGCGGGCAGGCCGCGGCAAGCAAACCCGCGGCCACCCGCGGGACTGGATGAGATTCTGTTGGCCGCGGCCTCCACTATAAAAGAACGAAAACCCTTCGGTAAAAGGGGAGATTCATCATAGAAAATAATTCTTGAGGCTAGGAGATTGGAGCAAGGGTTGAAGCCGGGGTTGGCGTGAAGATTGAAGAGCGAAGTTCTTCGTTTGGTGCAAACGTTTCCTTCATTATTCTTCGTCTTTTATTGCTAGAATCTGGTCATGTATTCGAACCCTATGAATGCTTTTGTTATGAATTCATTTATCATGCATAACTAATTTTCCTCGTTGAGACAATCGATGAAGCAATAGACATGTTTTGATTGTGTTGATCCCATTCATGACTCTAATTGTTATTGTGTGCTTATTTTCTATTGTGATATGTAATTCCCTTTTATGAGCCTGATCAACTTGTAATTGCGTTAGTGAATTCGTGAGGAAACCGAGAGGTAAGTCACCAATTTAGCACTTCAATAGAAAACATAAATTGCATAGAAGATAGGGATATCCTTTTATGATTTGTGTGACCACAAAAATGGTTTCTTGTTAATTAATGCACTCAACTAGGTTGAAATTCACATAGAGATATAGTGGGTAGATTTGAATTTGCTCGAGAGAGGTTTTCAATTAAACTTGTGAAACTGGTTGTGAGCACGTGAGGGTGAATTGTCATGAGTGGGATTGCATAATTGGAACGCCTGTTTATTGTGAATTCGTGAGTCTCAACGCCTTCATTCATATATTTTCTAGTTGCTTCTTAGATTAAAATAGATAAAGCATTTAATTGATAGTTTAAACAATCCCATTATTCTTTTACAAACTTTTAATTTTCTTATTCAACTGGTGTGAAATTGACTCAATAGAAATAGGTGACAACTTTCCATGTGGGATCGATATTCGGGACTCTTCTAGTCCTATACTACTTGAACGATATCGTGCACTTGCGATTTCCCCTATCATCTTTATATAATATGCATAGTTATTGAAAAAACTGAATTATTAAAGTGGAAACATTAATAAATAAAAGGGTATAATAGGGAAATGATGTTAAATTTTACTTTGCCAATGCTGTTAAATAAAATTTTCTTAATCTATGTGAAAAAATGAATAAGACTATTTTATTAAAGTGGAATAAATAATAAATCAACATTTCTTAATTTATCACTAAGTATCATCCTCTCTTATCGACTCCATCCTAGACGTTATTGTGAATTCCTAAACATATTCATGATTTCCGGCCTCATCATGCTTCTAGTAAGGATTCTGACATTGTTGTCCTCTTAGCATGTATCAGTCTTTTAGTTATTGTTATTTTTTTGGTACAAAATGTGGATGCTAGGGGTGAGATTGTAATTCGAACTCAAATTAAATATATCGATAAAGATGTCTCTTCTTATTATGACAAACCCCCTTGATCATCTCTTAAGTATTACTAATGATATGAGATATTCCAAATTCTATAAGGACATAGGATGATGTAAAATATTTTATGGTGTCTACTATTTGATAAGTGGAACTATTTTTCCTTTTTTTTTTTTTAATTACAACCTCCACTCATTTGAGTTGGAATCGATTATTCATATAATCAGGTGTGCACACGTGTTACCTTCACATTAGTCATTTTGAGTTGACTATTGAAGTTATACATCAAAAAATTTCATCACTTGATTATATCTTGTATATTAAAAATGATGTCACACAGTAAAATCATTTTTTTCACATTTTTACTTTATATTCTTTAAAGGGATAGTAAGTGAGTAGCACATAAGTTGTTTTTTTTTTTTTTTTTTTGTAAATTTAGTGATAAGTGAAGTCATCTTTAAAGTATAATAATTCTTTAAATTGATAGTAAGTGAGTGGCAAATAAGTTTTTTTTGTATGTTAAGTGATAAGTGAAGTCACATTTAAAGTATAATGGCATCTAAAAAAACATTTTAAAATATTTAATGACATTTGACGAGAGTTTGAAAGTATGATAATAAGCGAAATAATTTTTGTTCAAGTTTAGTAACATTTAATATAATTAATTAGCTTTGAAGATTGTAGTTAAGAAGTATGATCCTTCTACTCAAAATGACAATATCTTGAAGGAAAAGTTCCTAGGAATAAAACCAAATGGCAAATCCTATGTGCAAGTCATTGGACAGAGGAAATAAAAATTAAAAACAATCTACTTCAATCCAAATGTTTCAAAAGAGAACGTCTATGTTCTAGATGCAAATACCATAGAAAAATAAGGAAAAAAATTAAAAGGATTTCCTACACATTCTTTGGTCAAATGTTTTAAAAAAAGCATAAGTCATGAACAAACATCAAAACAAGCATTAAACTTAGATGCACTTAATACTCCTTCCATCCTAAATATATAGTCCACTTTACTTTTTTCGAAAGGATTAAGAAAGGTTATTGGAAAAATAAATTCTACAAATGATTTTTTCGATAGACCCTAATTATTTAATAAAACTAACAATTATTACTAAACATAATAAATAAAGTTACTTTGGTAGGGCAAAATGTAACTCTTCGAATTAGAATCATGACTACTATATATTTGTGACAACAAAAAAAAAAAAAAAGAAGACTATTCGGGATAGGGAAAGCATGTGACAAAGTATAAAACCTGAAGTTCAAACCTCAAGTCTAGGTATTACCTAGATGGGTTTGTTCCAATGGCGGATTTAAAGTGGGCGGCAAGTGGCCCCCAGCAAAAGGAAAAAAAAAAACATGAAATATATTAACTTAGAACAAGGAATTTTCATATTTGGCCCCCGGTGATTTACTCTTTTCTTTGAAGAAATAAAAAACTTAAAGGCAAAGTTGTAATTCATTTCCACTAATATCTTGTATTCTCTTCTTTTGTCAAATTCTAGAGCAAAAGTGTTGAACCCACGTCCCTACTTCCCACTAGAAAAGAAAAATCTAAATTTCCAAATACATAATAGCGAAATCAACAATGAACACTTATAAGTTGCTCCTTCCACATTTTTTTACTAAGAGCAGAGTGCTAAAGATGGATTTTTGAGCTTATTGTTTCAAACGACAATTTTGCTCAATTTAAGATAAAATTTCTCTCTTCTTTTCTTTTTTTAACAATCCAAAAAGACGAGTTTGATGTTAAATTTTAAGTTTGCAATAATTTCTAATGATTTGATTTGAATTAACATTTAATTCTTTGACATAATATTTTATACTCATGCATGATTATTTTATTTTATTTTTTTAAAATTCTTTGGTGTCAATTATCAAAAATTGCCTCCATTAACTTTTATTTTTATCATTATTACTAGTCACCCTCAGTTTTTCAGAACATAGCTCTTACCCATTGATCAGTCATGAACCCATCCCACAAAATTGGAAAATTCTAAGTGGACAAAAGAAGATGAAAAAATCCCACACAATTCCACTCAGTTTCCGTACAAAATTTATCAAAGGCAGGCAAGAACCTCTTCTCTCCTCCTAGTCATGTCTAGTCTTGTTGTAGGCTACATTATGAGACACACCACAATAACAAAAGGTGCATTGCATTCATTCGTTCATTCCGTATCTCAAATTTATCATCATCACACGAGGTACGGTACAGTTTCTTTTTAGAAGAATTAAAAGAAAAGAGGAAGAACACGTGAAATTATGCACCTAGCACATCTCCACAGTCAAGCACTTAAGTCTCCATCTCTATTTCTCATGAAGTCACCCACATTACTGCAATCATTTACATGACATACCCAAAGGACCACTCACTGCATATGCTAATACTAATACACTTAAACTGACAGCATTATTATTCCATGGCATTTAAAAGTCACACCAAAGCAAGCATTCATATTATGACTTTGGCAGATGGGAACTGAGAAGTAGAATGTCAAGTTCAGTCCCTGGACCGACGCTCTACATCACGAGCCAGTGATATGATGTTATTGTCAATCCTAAAAGGATCATGATATACACATTCTATATGCCAGTACAAATATGAGATGCTAGAAAGAAATTGGAAGCAAACCAATCTTTGATCAACTTGAACGTTGTTCAGAAGAAAATGGAATGAGAAAAGACAGAGAAACCTTTTAACCGCACAAATCAAAAGTTGATTACGATAAACATAATGTTTATATCAAACCAGACTTTTGAGGACTCTTAACAGCTAAACAGATGGCGGAAAACAGTTACTAGTTCTATTATATTCGTATTGCATACATTTGTCTTAACAGATAAATAGTTCCAAACAGGTGCCTCCTCAAACAACAGAAGTTGATACCATGACTTGAAGAAATCATACAGTGCATAATTCAAGACACCAATACATAGTTTATACTCCAGAAGATGCATGTCAACTACCCTCGGACTTCTCCAAAGCTGCAAAAGAAGAGTAATCTCAGGTTAAAGAATAGAATTAGCTCCATGATTATTACACATTGTCATTCAAGGATATCCTTATATATCTCCAAATATAGCAAGCATAAACAGGAAGTAGCCGTCCTTGATGAGACATTCTTGGTTACCAAAAAATATATTTGAGTGTATATAAAAAAATAATATCATCAAAATACCAATCACATGATCACATCATGCTAACTATAATAAAATGTCTTGATCTTGGAAAAGAATCATCAAAATGAGTTTTCCTTTCCCATTTTTTGAGCCCTGGCAGCAAGGGCCTATTCAAGAACTCCCTGTAATATCTCTAGATGCAAAGTGCTCACTCAACTACTCCCATTTCACATCATCTCTAATCAGTGTTGGCTGACGGTCAACAGTTTACCATATGGAGAAGCAATCAGCTTCGCTCTAATTCAATTCAGGAAAAATCAGTTACAGTCATCAGGCCTCAAGTCTTATATACAAGAGGAATATAACAAAACAGAACTAAACTAATTATATACGAAGATCAATAAGAAATAGACAACTGGCCGTATATAAAAGTACAGAAATAGCACTAAAACTAACATCTGTTAGTCTTCAGGATATGCAAGTCTACCAACACAAGCCTTCCCAACGCCATGTTGAACGAATCAAAAAGAGCTCTATAAAATTGGGAACAGACAAGCAAAGCCCCCCGCGCACGCACACAGAGAGAGAAAGAGAGAGAGAGAGAGAGAGAGAGAGAGAGAGATTACTGTTATAGTTCAGAAGCTTCTCAATGAGATCAACATGAGTCATAAGCATGCGACGACAGCAATATCGGACCAAACCCAATGCATCAAGAGCATCTCTGCAAACAAAATTCAATATAATATATAGATTTTCATAGCAAACTATGACTACAATATTGCTGAGTTTAAATATTTTGTTACTCTAGATTTTGAGATAGGATGCATCGGTGATTAAGTTATGCATCCACAGTGTTGTTGCTGGATTAATGGATTAAACTTTTAAACCCTTCCACAATGAAGCTACTTTGAGAAGGGAGTTTTCGAAAAGCGATTTTTTGGAAGAATGTGCTGTTCCGAAGTAGGGAAAATCATGGATGTGCAACACTAATTTTAATGAAAGAATGTGATACTGAGTTTGGAGAAAAGTGACTTTCAAGAAAGCAGAATCAAATGAGTGCATCCGACTTCTCTCTATTGCAACTTTATCTTTAGACCAAATTTCTCATATCTAACTTCTATAAACATTTTTAAGTTTTTTTGTTACGATGAACTCTTTAATTCACAACAGCATCCTTTTTTTCAGTGTTTTATATTCATTCAAACCGTAGATAGAATTATCGATGATCCCTTCCCTTAAATTTTCTAGCACAAGACAAGTATGGCATATTGAGAGATTATAATTAGAACATGTTTAGCAATTAAAATGATTCTTCTGATCATCTTCCCTTGGCGCCAAAATATGGTAAATAAGCATGCAAGAAAATGTTCAAAAGCACAGAAAGAAGACAAGGAGCAATAATATAAAAATATGAACAATAATATTACATTTCGAATTGCAAACCATATCACTTCACTGTAGAAGGCGTTAGACAATTCATAACATACTAACATTTTTTTAAACCTCAAAAAACGATTCACAAAAGAAAAGAACAAAAATAAAAAGCATGACACAACATCGTGTTTGCAGTTGAATTTGCATACTTTCTCATAAACCCTACATCTGGTTAGACGCATACCCCAAATTGTGTAATACGTTCGATACGAAAACATGAAATCTGCCAACAAATATAAGAACAAAGAACAAAAGAAAAGCTTTAGCTAACGTTTAACTGAACTCACCCTTCGGTGTAATCTGCCTGAAGTAAATCAAGGTAAGTATCCCATTTGTTCCCAATCACCTACAAATTAAACCAAAAAAATAAAAATGAAAATCACACATATCAAGTTAAACAATGAAGTAAAATAATAATTTTGCACGAAAAGCTTGAAAAGCGATTTCTTAGTTACCTTTCCACAGGTGAAGCATCGGACTGGAATGATCATCTTTGCTCTTTAGGGTTTTTCTGTTCGGAACAATATCCTCCGAATGCCTAAAGCCTAGCGATTGCGTAGGGAAGCAGCTTTTATAGTATAAAAACCGGGCCGAGCCAAAAGCCAAGTTTGGGCCTCTTAGTCGCTTTTTGTCTCATGGAAACGTACGATCATGCGGGTGGCGTCTAAAATTTTTATGAAAGCGCATTGGTGTATCTTCCTTATAAAAGTCAACTGATTAAACTCAAAACCCTTACCCGAGTTCTACAGGCTATACCAAGTCCCAATCCAACTGCTGAAATTTCTTCACACTTTCCTTTCCTGATGAATTCATACTGAGCAGCTCAGATCTGTATCAGATTCGGCAAACGGAAAATACTCATAACATTGGGGTAAATTTTGGAAAAACTTCTAACCCGAAAAATGTGGATACTCTTCTTGGATTTTCTTTTTTTTTTCCCTTTAATTTTTATATAGTTTCCGATGAAATCATCGGATTTAGAAAGTATACGTGATAATATATTTCTTTCGCCTTCTTCCGCTGATGTAATTTCCCGTGAAAAAAAAAATGTCGAACTCCGGTAATATTAGTGTTAATAATGAGCTCTTTTATATTTGTTGTTTCCAAAGGTATGTCTGAATAGATTAATACTGTTATTGCTGTTTGCGTGGGGAGTTATATTCTTTTCTGTTTCTTGGTTTGTATGTTCGTGGTCCTAGCATTTTGATTGGAAAGTCTGCAGCAATTTCCTGTATTTTAATCCAATTGAACTCGATGATGGTACATTGCGCAAGGGCTTTGAGTTTCTTCTCTTTGGAAGAGACACTGAAATAATTAGTATATTCCGAGTACCTTCTGATGATAGTGCAATTGAGCCAGAGCGCAGGGTGATTGCAGATTGTGTACCATTTGATGTTGCATTTGCCTTGGTGTTGTTGTAGTCGAATAACATAATGATTTCTATTTCTTCATATTTTAAAGTGATTTTTTGGTATATCTTATGAATGATATGTAGCTTGTACAATTTAGCTAAAATCATTGAATGGGTTTCCCCTTCATATTTCTATTGAAGATCAATATTTTTTCTCGATTACAGAACTCGCTATCTGTTCTGATTATCGGTAATGTTACCTTCCTAGCTCCATTTTGCTTTAGCAACTCATGTTTTTAGTTCTCAATCAAATGTTAAGTACCATACTCACATAAATGAATTTCAAGGTTGACAGGCTTTTTTTCTAGTTATTGATATATTCTGATCTGTGCCTTTTTGTTCAATAATTTGTATTTATATTTTAGAGTTTATACTATTGTCCCTCTAGTGCTTTTAAGCTGTGCCAGATGATGTTTGGGAAATTGCGCAAGGGCTTTGAGTCGCATTATTATTTTGTATAAATTATATGAAATTGTTTGATGATATGTCCCATCTGATGGCGTGCTTTACCACCTTTCCAATGGTTTGCCTTTTTCTTTTGTTAAACCTATTTCTTCTCATTTATGCAACTCTCTGTTAATAGTTTTTCATGTCGTCTTGTGTTACTTTTATATCATACATACATCTAGCTCTAAACTTACATTCAAGATGCTGTTTAGTGTATTTGAGTTGTAAAATATATTTGTCTGACTTCTGGTTTCATAGTTGAAATTGTTATTTTTGAAATTGTTTTCATCGTGAAATCGCTTCGGATGGCAGTGCCTTATTCTGTTTCACTCTTCTATTCTTTTGACTCCAAGCCTCTCCCCTTATCTTTTATTATAACTGTACCAAGTCCTATTTAGTCGTTGGTGCTTAATATGTTTCATCTTGAACTGTTATGTTGCTTCTATTTTCTGCTCATATTACTAGGAATTTATTTTTTGTACGTTATTATGACTCTTTTTTCTGGAAGTCCACATTGGTCAATAATAGGGGTCATGAGAGGAGCTAACTTATTGACTATCATAAAGTGATTTTCGTGTATCCTGTAGAAAATATACTTTGCAATAAACCTTGCCTATTACTATTAGTATTATTATTTTTATTTGAAGTGCAATAGTTACTTTGCTTAGGTTCTCTGTCAGAGATATGGACTTATTCTCTTGGAGAGATTATTTTTCTTGAACTAGATAAACTCGACCTTTGATTATTTTGTTCTTTGAGATGTTTTGTTCGTAAATTTATCTTTATTATGATTTTCTCTGCTTAAGACTAAAGAAACCGGTACCAGACCCGATGAAACATATCGTGAAGATTATTTCATTAGTGGTGGCTCTATCAACAATCTGGATTAGCCTGTTGGTGACATCGGTAATTCCAGAGAGCTATACTTGGGTGGTGAGATTCAGACTAGTCTGTAATTTTCGAACTTCTGTGTGCCCATTTGTTTTTGCTCCTAGTGCTGCATGAATTGAGTTATCTTCTACATGTCTTCTCCTTCCAGCTGCCTCTTTATTTCATTGTATCCCTTGGATGCTATGGTCTGTTAATGGTTGGGGTTGGCCTTATGCAATTCCCTTGCTGCCAGCAGGAAGCAGTTCTGTTACAAAAGGTATTTTCACAGCCTTATATGTAAATGTTAAGGAAAATGGATAAAGGTGGAGGTGGGGGTGGGGTGGGGTGGGTGGGTGGTTGTGGATTTTACTAAAGTTGAAAAATAACTGAAATTGCTTTGTGTGCTTGTTTGGAGATCTTTACCTGTTAATTTCGTCTTGTAGGATATTGTTGAGGCCAAGGATTTCCTGAAGAAAAGAGAAGTCGATATTGGTCCTAACTGAACGTTGACCTGTGATTGTGTATCTAGTGAAAATATTCCCTCAAAGTAGGGATTTTTGGAACTCTATTGAGGCAATAGCATTGTGAATTTGTGTTTAGTCAGTGTCAAATGTTTGTACAGCATCAAAGAAATTTTGTACTCCTGATGGAACATGTTATTGACTTGAAGGACATAATGGATTCTTCCTATGCATATTTTTGGCATTCATTCCATTGAGACCTTTTTGGGTAACGTTTGGTAAATATTCTGAGATGGAAAATATTTTGATGCATGACAAATTCATTGTGAATAAAATAAATGAGGATTTTGAGGATCCAAGAAAGATATCCCCGTAATTTTATGCCCCATGTTGTAATGCCTTATAGTTTTCGTTACATGCTGGTGAGGTATTTCCTCTTTCTTTGGACTTGACCAGTTATCAAGCTTCTTAAACTTCATAAACGGAAACTGTAGGAAATCAATCTCCCTCCGTTTTATTTATTTAGTCCATTTTACTTTTTCACAAGGATTAATAATAGTATTGGAAAGACAATTTTACATGCTAACTTTCTTAGAATATCTTTAATTTCTTTGATTATTTTACATTTTTAAGAAATTACAAGTTGCTAATGAGACTTTAGCTTGTTTAATTAGGGGATTAAGGTTGAAGTCGAGAAACTTAGATGTCTTAAGTTTGATTTCCTGTATGTGGGAGTTTGGCTATATTTATATGTAGTTTGTAGTCCCTTTATATAGGAGTTTGTATTGTTGATTTATTTACGGCGGTGTTTTAATAAAACATGTAATGTGTGTGTGTGTATATTTATGTGTACTTGTACAGTTGTACTATTATGATGCAAACAATACAAATAAGATAGGAGTACATTAGAAAAGTTTCAAGTTTTATAACAGAAGTGAAACTGGAAACATTAGAAAGCAAACAATAACAAGGTGCAGGGGACTTCAATATTCGAGTTCTATCATTAGGTCAATCAAGAATTTACATTTGAATTTACATTTGAAGTTCTTGAATCTTGATTGATCAAGAATGGAATATTGGAGTTTTTCCGAGTCCAAGGTCAATGAAAGCTTAGATCCAATTATGTTAGAACGTGTAAAAAAGATTACCTGGGGAAAAGGAATATGGACAATCATATATCCCCGTTACCAAACACCCTTTCTCTTCTAAACCCCTTGTGCAGATTGAATAAAAAGTAAATATTTAAATTTAAATTTAAATATAATAAATTGCAAATGTCAACTTCATTTTCTCTTGATTCTGTATAGAAAATTGCAGAGACAGAATGGGGAGCAGCGATGTGGAAGCAGGGTTTGCGAAGTTGCAGGGGGAGGATTTCGAGTACTATATGCAAACTTATTCAATTGTTTTGGGGCGTAATTCCAAGAAATCTTCCGTGGATGTTGATCTCTCCTCCCTCGGTGGTGGCATGAACATCAGCCGCCACCACGCCCGCATCTTTTATGATTTCCAGCGACGCCGCTTTGCTCTCGAGGTCCTTGGAAAGAACGGCTGCTTCGTTGAGGGCGTCTTGCATCTTCCTGGAAACCCCCCGGTCAAGCTTGATTCGCAGGACCTACTGCAAATTGGGGATAAGGAGTTCTACTTTTTGCTTCCTGTGAGAAGTATTCTCGGAGGGCCAATTGGGCCGAGGCATCATGTGAATAACTACCAGATGGGGTCTGGACTTCAGTACCATGGTCAGACTCAGCATCATCCTAGGTTGCCGCCTCCCCCAGGGTCGGGAGGTCATGAATATGGTAAGAAGGGGAGGGTGAGGGAGTACTACGAGGAGTATAATGAGGAGGGAGGTGCTGCTGAGGAGGATGGTTTCTCTGTGAGTAAGAGGATGCGGAGAGTGGAGGGGGTTGATGGTTCCTCAGGTGGTTATGGGTATGCTTTGGGTGGGTCAGGTTCTGGTGGGAAGTCAGGGCTGTCAGGGCAGTTGGGTGAGTCATTCCGTCCTCTCTTCTGTTTTAATGAATGAATTCCATTGTCTGTTTTGATTTGCGTCTGGTGATAGTTGAAATATCCGGGGGTTCTTGTTGATTTTGGGTTTGTATTGCTAAAATCTTTAGGATCGATAAATAACATAACATTTAAATATTTGACAAAAAAATCAATATAGGTCATGGAGTCATCCTTCCTGGTGTTATGTTTATAGCTTCTGTATTTGAAAGAAGATAGGAACTTATACTCCAATTTTTGCTGCAATTAATCTTTGTTGCATTCTTCCTTGGATGAGGGCTCGGTCATTCATAGAGTTGATTAATGTTGGAGTTTGGTAACATTTGTTCTTGCAGATGTGGTAGATGTTCACATCAGAATAGTCAGTATTAATGGGGCCAATTCCATAACTGCACTATTAATGCATTTGAACTCCAGTGAGTTAACCATGTAGCATCCTGATGTACTTTAGTTGCCGTACCACTCTGCAGGTCGTGGATTGATCTTTGAAGTTCTAATATTCATTATTCACATTGGACTGACTGGTAGTTTATCTTCTGTCACTTCTATCCGTTGATAGTGGAGAATTTGGCAGTTCGCTTCAAAATGGGACTTCACTAGTGCTTATGCGTCTAAAAATGCATCATGCTTTACATACACTCGAGTTTCAAGCAAAACCATGGTAGAACTTATAATGAACTAAAAGGTTAACAAGTGTGCTCCAATGAATAATTGGGTATGAACACTTTGCTCATCTTGTTGCGGGGCCAGTTAACTTTTAGATGAATGATAGTGGCCATATATACCCATGACCTTCAACTGGATGATGATTGTCAAAGGCTGCAAGAACAATCAGATAGTAAGTCGAGTTTAAAATAGCAATACCAACTCCTATTTTTTTAGTCACATTTAGTAGTGCTGACTGCTTTCTCGTTTGCTTTTTCTGTCATCAAACACGTCCTCTTGCCAGATCTTTTCATTTTCATTTGATTTGAATATATTTATTCCCTGTACGTGTTGTCACAGGTGAAAGATTTTGCCTCTACCAGAAATAGTTTTCAGAATTCATTCAAGGATTAGTGTCTTCCGTTGAAGCTTAGCACCGATCGGAAGATGCGAAATATAACTTATTCCCCAGTCTTATAAGTTTTCTTGACGCTAGATGCACCTCTTAATCCAAAGCATGTTGATAAATCTATATTCTCCGATTGTCTTGAATTTATGGTCCTTTTGTAGCAATAAGATTGCTATTTGAAAATTTTCATTTTATTGACAAAAGATTAGTAGCATTCATGATACAGATACATTATGATAAGAATGTTGGCCATCTTTACCATCTGATGCATTGATAGTTTGGGAATTTGAAGCTGATTGATATATCCAGTAGATAAATGGTGTAGAAGGGCCTGCCCATGGGAAAGAGTTTATCGTACAAGCTGTTTCTTGCCCTCTTTTTGTGCTATTTAACTTCTTTTCTTGGTTAGTGTGCTGACTTTCTTATCTTATGAAGTGCGGCACATCCATCACATTCTTCCAGAGAAATTTTACGTAACTTTTTCTTTTTCCTTTTTTAGTGTTTAAGTGTGTGGGTGGGATGGGGTTTAATCATACTGGATCCTGAGAGTATCCCATCTAATATCAATGTGCCCCTGACATGACTTGCCTTGGATATCTTACAGATAAGAAAGTTGATGGAAGACCCCGTGTTGATAGGGATTCTGACAATCAACAGCACCTTCAGCTAGAAGAGAAGGATGTTGTATCATCAGTTGCCACTGTGCTGTCTGATCTTTGCGGTCCAGGAGAATGGATGCCAATGGAGAGACTTCATGCTGAGGTATCTTTTCTATTTAGATGTACTATTGCAGGCTGCTCTCTTATCGATTCATCAATCATGAACGGGCTTTGTTGCATCAATTTCCTTCTTCCTGTTTAATTTCCCTCTTCCTGTTCAATTTCCCTCTTCCTGTTTTTTAAGTATGATAAATCCAGTGTTATTTTTATGCTTAATTTTACCCCCCCCCCCCCCAAACTCCAAAAAGACAACAAAAAAACACACACCGAGGGTCTCTCTCTATACCCCAAGACTCCTCTGAATATGGTCACCTCATTGCTGAGAATATGACATTTGTATTCCTCCTTTTTCTTAACAAAGTAGTTACCCTTAGATCTTTAAATTATAGTGCTACACTTGCAGAATAAAGTGGCTTACTTTTAGCGCTTTCATCTCAAAAAATGGAAATAAACAATTTTTGATATTGTTCAATTTACTAAGCTAAGCAATCCTCATACAAGTTATTTGTTTACGCCAGTAATCAGTCTAAGCTGCATCTTTCTCAAATTACGTTGCTAGTAAACCACACACGCGTGCACCCGTTCTCTTCCTCAATAATAATTTTCCCTACTTTCCCTCATTGTGTGTTTGCCCTCGAACTTGATTGTTTCTTTTGAAGATGAGAGAAAATCATCCTAAAATATATATAGTCATAAATTTTAACCATATGATTAACCTAGTTTCTTGTTTCTGATATGTGGGTTGGTCTGAGATAAAAAGGACTAAATACTCACTGCAAAATTTCTGCAGCTTTTGTAAACTAATTTCATCAGGTGTAGCAATTTGCTAAGCTTCAACAATGTTTAAAAGAGACAAATGGAGCAAACTTGGAATTGTTGGGAGTAATTGATATCTCTGGTTATGTTTAGGAGAGAATTCTTTTACCGAGTTGAGATATGTGACTGCACATCCTGCTTCTGACTTAACCTTCACAAACGATTTACATGATTATATCTCTTTGAGAGTGGGGGAACACCCTTTGGGCTTCTTAACATGTCTCATCCAACTTCAACATGCAGCATCCTCTTATGAAACTATCTCACTGGTCATGCTTAAAGTTGTTTCTGGGTACTGGATTGAACTTTTTGGTACTCCTGTAGGAGCTGTATGCGTTTTCTGCTATTATTAGAAGACATCTCAGTGTACACACCTAAAGATGTTTCTGAATACTAGATTGTACCAAGTTTGTTTTTGGCATCTTTGTAGAAACTGTTTCTTTTGTTTGACCTTTGAGAGTCTGCTGTAAATAGGCTTCTTGTGTGGGTCTTAAAATCCTACTTCCCTGCCCTAGAGTAAGAATCTAGAACTTGTAGAGCTTCTATTATACTAAGAAAATATCAAAGTGGTAAAACTAATTGAATCCAATCTAAATGAACTTAACCCAAAACAAACTCCATTCAGGTCCTATGTCCAAACAAGCAAATGCATACATAATCATAGTAGTACTGATTCCTTACAATCTACATCAGCTCGTCTCCTGAGTCTTATCCAATCCATTGTTATTAGTTCTCAGAATTTGCCCTTCTGCTTCGTTGGGTCTAACATTTCTATAGATGTAATAGTTCTTTATGTCCTTTTAGCCTGCTGATATAATTTTAAACTAGAAGTTCCCTTAAATTTGTGCTGTGGCATGACAGCCAGCATTTCAGTTAAGGGAATTATTATAGTTACAAAATATTCACAATCTTACTGGTAATGGTGGTGGCATAAGTGGGTTTGTTTCTCTGTTCCAACTTCCAAGACGTAAAAATCGTTGTCATTTATGATTTTGACTTAAATGTTTCATTAGTCCATGAGTGTTTCGTAATAATTTTTCATTTTCTGTAAATTTGAAGTTCGCTAAATGTTGTATATGTATTCTAGTTCTAGTTTAACATGTTTGTAGATGATGTGTGTTTGGTTATGTTAGTGCCTCTGATTTTTGACCGCCTTCCGATTATCACGACTCTCATACTTATGTTTGTCCAGATCGGCAATTGCCTCTTAAGATTATTACAACTCTCTTACGCTTATGTCTGTTTGTCCAGCTGGTGGAACAATTTGGCAACGTCTGGCCTCACAACGGCGTGAGAAGATACCTCACGTCTGATGATCACCCCATTCCTGAAGCCAAGGGGAAACCATGGTATGGGCTGCTCATGTTGTTGAGGAAGTACCCAGAACATTTCGTCATCAACACAAGGTCCAAGGGACGGGTTACCCTCGAGTTTGTCTCTCTTGTCTCACTCCTCTCGTGATATATTTTGGACCATCCTTGTTAATGTAACATATTTGGCTTGGCATGACAATGCAATTGTGTACTGGCAAAGCTCAAATCCTGTTCGAATCTCAATTCTCAACACAGCATGATTATAATTTATACATTTTGTTCTTGCTCCGATCCCCCCACCCACCCCCCCAAAAAAAATGTTAATTGAACAAAATTCTTTTATTAGATTGTTCAGGAAAATATTTCCAGAGAAAGATAATGAAGAAAAAGAAATCTAACCTTGTCCAGTATCAGAGAAAGATTCTTTAAAAAATATCACAGATGAAGACAACGAAGAACAGTGCAGAAATAACAATAATTTAGATGGTAGGTTGTCTTTTGACTCGGTAGTACTCCACCACCTAGATATATTAGGGATGCATAACGAGTCGACTGACTTGGGCGGCCTACGGCAGGGCCCGTAAAAAGCCCGAGCCGAGCTGGCTTGTGGCTTGTTTAAGACAGGCCCAAGCCCCAGTCGAGCCCCAAATTCTGGGGCAAGCTCGAGTTGGGCGGGCCTGTGTGACTTGACGAGCCAAACGGGCCGGTCTGTAATTACGGGCCGGATTGGCCGAGCCAAGTCGGCCTGTGTCAAATTCAGGTCGGAAAGAAAAAAAATTTAATTAAAATAGGAAAAAAATTTTAAAATCCCAGCCGGCCGGGCCGGCTTGGCTTGGAAAAGGCCAAGCCTTATTTTCACAGCAGAGCCGGGCTTTGGCTCGGGCATTTTCGGCTTAGGACCAAAAAACCCCGAGCCTAGCTCGAGCCCAAATATTGGCCCAGCTCAGCTCATTGACATCCCTAAGATATATAATGAAGGAAGACATGATAAGATAGGCTATAAGCCTATGAAGATAGAAGTAAAGATTTGAAACGGCAAAAGATATAGATGAAGATTTCCAACAACATATGAAGTAGATGTAAAGATTTATAATAAGTTTATAAATACTTAAAAAAGCAAAAGATTCCCATATCGTGTAAAGAAATTGCACACAAAAGAAAAACTCAGTTTTCTCAACCAAACACGTGTAAAGAAGGAAGGATTCTTACCAGGCTAAGTGAGACTTTTTGCTCTTAAGAATTTTCCTATAAAAAGGAATTCTTCAGATAAGCAGAAGAGACACTGAGCATCAGCAGAAAAACTCTATCTTCAAAAGTTCTATCCCTTTTAGTATAAAAATTCTCAGTCTAAAATTTGAATAGTTGCAGAAAAAGCATCATTATAAATTTATAAGGTACTATTCTAATACTTTTAATGTTTACTTTAAGTCTTTTAGGGATTTCCCGAAAGAGAAATCTTTAACTTGAAATTTGTTTATCATGTCTTAATCTTTCTCTAAAAATATATGAAGTTTCTTTTCATTATTAGATTTGTATATTAATGTAAAAAATGTTCTGTTAATATTTTTGTGTTATTATCATTTTTCATCCAATGCATATCATAAATAAAAAAATATAGAAAAAATAAAAATAAAGAATATGTCAAGAAAAGATATTATTTTAGAAAATCAAATAAGAGAAAACCATATTTAAATCAAGAAAAAACATATTAGAAAATTCAAACATGAAAGAATTTATAAAAATAAATTAAGTTGCTTTGTATATAATAGTAATTAATAAAGCCTCTTATTTTTTCTATTATATTTTTCAGTTCGTTTTCTATATTAAGTGGAGGTATGCTTGGAGAAGCTTTGATACTAGACAGCCCAATGGAAAGTTACATCCTCAAACTCAAAGGCAAAGGCAAAGGAATTATGTCAGATATGCAAGATAGCCAGGACCAAAATGTAGATTAGTTTCTTTAGAAAAAAATTTAGCAAAAATTGAGGAAATGCAAAAAACTCTAAAAAGCAGTGTGGACAAAGGACCATCAAGAAGAAGAAAAAAGAAGATAGTTAGAAAAGAAAATTTTGAAAGCAGAATTAGCAAACCTATTGAAGAAACATTTAGGCGAATATTTAGAAAAAGAAATCTAGTGTTATCCAATACCAGAGAAAGATTCTTCAGAAAATATCTTAGATGAAGACAATGAAAAATAGTACAAAAATGACAATAATTCAAATGGTAGAATGTCTTTTGACTCGGTTGCACTCCACAACCTAAATACATAATAGAGGAATACAAGACAAGATAGGCTATAAGCCTATGAAGATAGAGCTAAAGACTTTGAAAAAAATGGAGATAAACATTTTCAACAACCTATGAAATAGATGCATAGACTTCTAATAAGCCTATAAATACTTTTAAAAAGGTAGAAGATTCTCATATCGATGTGTAAACAAATTATATACAAAGAAAAGACCCAGTGTTCTCAACTAGACACGTGTAAAGAAGGAAGGATTCTTACCAGTGTAACCAAGACTTTTTGCTCCTAAGAATTTTCCTATAAAAAGGGATTCTTCAAATGAGTAGAAGAGACACCAAGCATTAGAAGAAAAACTCTATGTCTTCAAAAACACTCAAAACCCTTCTATCCCTTTTAGTAAAAAAAATTCTCAATCCGAAATTTGTATAGTTACAAAAAAAACATTATTGTAAGTTTATAAGGTACTATTCTAATACTTTTAATGTTTGAAGTCTTCTGAAAGGAAAATCCTTAACTTGTAATTTGTTTATTATGTCTTAATCTCTCCCCAAAAATATATGAAGTTTCTTTTTATTATTAGTTTTGTATATTAATGTTAAAAAAGTTCTGTTAATATTTTTGTGTTATTATCATTTTTGATCATATGCATATCATAAAAGTATAACTTGATTTTCAAAAGCCATAATTTATCTAAGTTAACTTTTTAAACAAAGTTTTCGAGGAATTATTAGGGTCAAAGGGAACCATTGGTATCCTCTTTTTGTTTTTAAAAGGAATCAATTAGTTTAGGTATTCTATTATGGAGTGCTAGTGGTAATCTAATAGAAGGAAAGCAGGTTAAAGTTGATGTGTCATAGGTTGGGGGCTAAGAGAGTTAAAACCGGTAAACAATTACTCTTAGTTAAGAAAAGTATTGAGTAGGATTAAAGTTGAAAAACCGAGAAAACCGTTATCATTAAAGTCACATAAAAGTGTTGGGATATTAGAATTTCACTACGCTATCATATTTGCCTTTAGATTACTAAATAATAAATTAACATTAGACCAACTATACTACTATTTAGATAAAGAATACAAAACTATAGAGAATCTGCAAAGATAATACAGTGTTTATAGTTCAAGACCTTTTAAATTCTGCAAACTCTGCCTCTAACATTAAAACAAGCCCCTTTATTCGAGTGGTCGTGTTTGTTTTTGAGTATACCCCTTTTACTTTGGTATCAAAGCAATTAGAATACTTGAATCTAAAAAAGTTAGAATATTTAGACTTAGAATTACGAGATAATAATAAAAAGCTTCAAAAAGAAATTAAAGACATAAATAATAAATTAGACTATCTAAAAGATCAAAAGAAGACCATTTTAGAAAAATATTGTAAACTAAAAAAAACTAAAAACTTAAGAGACAGAAATAGAACTTTTACTAGAAAAAGTTATAGAAAAAATAGAAGAACTTAAGAAATTAGTTTTAAGTTAATGACCGATAGATCTATTATAGATAAAAACCATTTTGACACAAAAGAGTATACTAAAATTAGAGATTAACTTAACTTTATAAGAAAAAAATCCCCAATCGCAGTTAACAGAAGATTAACTGCATTTTTAAAGCAATCCAATCATATGGCATTCAACATCAATCAAAAGTAACTATAAATTAGAGAATATTCAGATCAAACTGCACCTATCAGAGGTTTTAGATAACTAGCATTTGTACAGAACAACACATTCAACAATGTTTATCATCTCTACAGGAGAGAAGCATGCTCTACTGCTACTTCCCTTTTCCTAATCACTGAGTATTTCTAACTGATTGTGCATGTTTCTCTATGAAGATCCTTACGGTTGAGTAAATAAGAGAAGGCTCGGCCACTGCACCATTTCCATAATCTCCACAGGCTAGCCTCTTAGTCACAGGTGGGATAAGAGAAATTCCGAGATCATCAATTGTCATAAGATGGCGTTCTGTAAAAGGGTTGTTCCACATCAAAGTATTCATGCAGGTGCCACAAAAAATGGTTTATTATAATCACACGCACGCACTATGCAGGTCAGCAAGTTATCGCACGGTCCCCCAGCAATCTATAACCGGATGGCAAGAAAGGCATTCAGATTCACAATTGCAAAGAAAAGGGAGAAAAATTGTTATGATATCATTCAAAATGAAACACGGAAAAATTTTATAGTGTCTTTCAAAAAAAAAAAAAAAAATGCCGAAGATGATATCTAGCTACTCATATGACTTCAGACGCTTGCACATGGAATCTTCAAGTTAACAGTAGGAATCTAACCTCTAATGTTGTGTTTGATTGAAAAAGATGAAAAAGGAAAATATTTTACAATTCCATGGAAACAGAAACCTTGGAGGGATTTGCAGATTATTTTACATGGAAGATGAGTCAAAACATGCTTAAATAAGTTGTACCATAGAATTTCAATTCCATTTCTATTTGTGTGTCAAACTGGGAAAGATTGAATTTTTTTCTATGAATGTAATATTTTCTATGGAAAATAACTAAAGTCAAACAATCCACTTTTAAGCACCAAGGAATAGGAACCTAGATTAACGAGCCCCAATAAGATATTGGAAGTTGATCCATTAGAATGAAAGAGTTGCTAGTAGCGCATGCAAACATACTGCTTACAGTTTGATCCTTGATCATTTAACTTTAATAAGTTAGCTGTTGCCCATAATTTCAATGGTAACATTTACACATCAATTTAGAGGGACATATTATTCGAGTGAAACTCATTGGATGGGTTAATTAACATAGCATAGCCATGGGAAAATCATTGAGCCAGAAAACTAAAATATAGGTACCATGAACGCCAAAAGCCATAAATGATAAAAAGTTATCCATATATGGTATGCCACATACTTCGAATACTAGGCCCTAACCCTAGTACCCTCCACTCCAAATCCTACATAGACAGATATATAAGGCATAGTGACAACGTTGAGGGGGAAATGGACTGGGGATTGATATGGGGTAAGGTGATTATTTCTTTTCCTTTGATCTTGTTTCTTATTTGATTTAACTTTTCTACTTATTTTTTTTTCAGTTAATTAGTTAACAAAAAGCAAAACTATTCTCCCCCACTCCCGGTGGGGCCCCGGGGGGAAGGTTGACAGGTTATATCAAATAACGAAATATTATACCAGTTTTGTGTACCTTCCCAAGCGTGTTTGCTGACAAAGGAGCAATGACCATAATATCAACCCATCGTCGAAGTTCGATGTGCAGTACGCTATCACCTATTTTCTTCCAAGTTGACCATTCATCCTCGTCAGTGTAAAGAGTCACATCCTTGGGCAGCAATGCAACATCTATAAAATGCCGAGATGCCTTAGTTGCAACTGCTTTTACCTCTGCCCATTCAGAAAAGCAGTGGCATAGATTAGAAAATTTTATAGCAGCCACACTTCCACTAGCAGTAAGCAGTACACGTGGTTTCCTTGCACCGGTGTACATTTGAAGTAATTCCCTGTCTGCACCCTCAGGTTCTGTGTGTGCCATAACCTGCTCCATGTACAAGAGTAGTGTCCACGTAAGCCAAAAGATATGAAATGCACCAGTATATTACATACAATAAGTGGCCAATGAAACAATTATGTATTTCGCCAAAGAATTTGAAGAGAAGCAAAGTGGAACGAATATGCCAAGGAACAATATTTTACTTCTTGGCTAAAAGAACTTCACTTTCCAGGTTTAGATGACAACCTCTCTCATAGATTGTCTGCATGACGGAGCTATTATAAGGTTCATTGAGGTGAAGGGAAGTTGCTGCATAGTCTAATAAAGAGAACCTATCCTACTCCAATATGAGAACATAAAGCACAAGTTCTACAATTTCTCTGGTAAGCACAAACAGAACTATGGTCTATAAATGATACAAAGAATGAAGCATACAAACAGGCTGTTGTATTTCACTTGACAAATTGCAATTAATCTTGTTCAGTAATTTCATCAAATAGTTCTCCCTCATTTGCCACTTTGTTATCCATCAATTTTCATATTCTAGTGTATGTATCAGGTTCTCGATTCATATGGTTGCATAGATCTTGAAATATACAAGTTGATCTTTGCACTCAATATAGGCTACTACGCTCTGAAATGATGAATTACAACAAACATACAGAACTCAGACAGAAATATGCAGTCATCAACATTTCACAGCCTCTAAATATCATTGGTCAACCATAAAATTAACGATTAAATTTAAGGTCCACTACATGTACTTTTTCACCCCCCCCATTTCCAGTTCATACTAGATCTACAACAAACAGGAATCTAAGGAATGCTATAAAACATGCACAGATATAAAATTCAAAAGAATAAAAAAAATAAAAATTAATGAACCATCTGAAAAACAAACTTTAACCACCAAGAAGTTTAGTTGATAAAATTTTCAGAAAATAACTGTTCGAAACCAAATTATGGGCACCGAAGGAAAACAGTAAAGCTTATATTTGAACCGTCATAATTCATCACACACAAATTTGGGGATAAAATGAGAGGATACCTATGACTGAGAGTGCAGTTCAGAAGAATTTTGGATAAAACAGTGGAAATTAAATGTACCTCAGACGATAAGTGGGGATGTCGCAAACTGCTTATGTACAGAGATCACCGATTTTCTTGGTCTACATCGCCATGTTTATGGGCCACTTTTACTGATTTGGTACTTGCCCCACAGCTAGAGAGAAGAAGTTTAGGAGGAGAGGAAAAAGAACACACGCACAAACATTAGTGAAATTCGTTGGTAAATTGTACCAAAGGTCACCCAACTTTCATATTCATGGAAAATACATCATTGAACTTTTATTGCTTAGCATAATTACGCTATCATTGCAGCGGCAAGAGTGTGAACCTCAATATTCCAACCCAAAACAACGCCATCCACAGCGACACAGGGGGGCCGGACTCTTGGGCTCACAACCACCGTAATAGGATCTCAATAGTTGGGATATACAGAGGAGTCATAGAGGTGCTTCTACACATCCTGAGTACTTGCCGATACATGGTCTTTGGAGCTACTGAAAGCTAAAGGCGGCCCATAAGATACTAAGGAAGAAGAGGAGGCTTTTTAGAAAGACTCGAAGAGAGATAAGTAAAAGACTTATTGTATTACTTAGCTAACTCTGCCTTTAAAAGTTACAAGCGCACTCCTTATATAGGCAAAGGAGTGAGGACATAAATAAACTAGGTGACGTCACTGCATGCTTCACAGACTCAAGGTGGCCGACATATGGCCTAGAAACATTACCACGCGTACAAGAGGCTAAAACATTATGGCCGACAAGTATGACTCACAAATCACACAGACTACTTTATAAAAAGATAAAAAGCATACACATAACATGTGTTTATATTCTCTGTAGATTAGATTTTGAGACTACGGGGTCCTAAGTTTAGCTTCTGGACTAGGGACATCTGGATCACCTGGATCTGAAGGATATCCAAAGCGTTTCCACCATGGCTGATTTTCAGGCTTAAGATGTTCTTCGTATATCTATTCTTCCAAATGTTCAGGCAGATCAGGATCAATGTCATTAGGGTCCTTAGCGTCCTGGAACGAGCTATCAGTCCAGTTTGGTGTTTCTTTGCCTTAGCTGGACTTTGTGAGATTTGTGGACTGGCCGAGTTATGCTTCTGTTAAGGACGTTCCGGCTTGGAAAAGTCTTTTCTTGATTGCTCTTCCTTCTTGAATCCATTGAGGATATTTACTGGAAGATTCTAGGCTTTGAGAAGGTCTGCCCATGAATACTTGATTCCATGGTGTGTCATTATCAAGATTTGATTCTAAGATTTTTAATTCCCAGTAGGGAACTGATGTATTCGCCGTTCCTATTGTTTTGTCAATTTTAGACATATGAATGTCAATGTCTTTTTTGATCCTTTTGCGATAATCGCTTGGTAGAAATTCCCATGAAGTATCATTTTCAAAATTTGGCCAGATTTCAGGGGGAATTGTCCGATTGATTTCTGCTATTCTTCTTTGGAATTCTCTAAATTCTTTTGGATACATTTCCCAATCCTTGAAGAGATCAAAACGGAAAAGGGAATACTCTTTGACATGAGAGAAGTGATAACAAGCATTTAACTTAGTGAAATATCCTTATCTCTAGAAGATCAGAATAACATGCAAAGTTTCTACAGATGTTCTAAGGTCTTTGTGCTTGAGACAATAGACTTCAAACATCTGGATCCAGTGATCAAGTGGATAGAACCATTCAAAGAAGGTTTTTGCATAGTACCTTGACTGGGAAAAAACATTTGAACAAATCTTAAGGTACCTGAGATAAATACTCATCTTGTAAACCGGAAAACAAATGTCAATCTGACGCAACTCCAGCAAGTACCAAAGAAAGCATAATAATTCCTTGCAAAATATGAAGTTTTTAGAGACGTCTTAGAAACTGTTATTCTTGAACTGATTGAATCTAAACAGTGTAAGGAATGGATAGTCTAGATGGAATCCTAAATTTTCAAGAACATTTATGTCATGTTCACAGATTAGGATAGACTGATATTTGAACAAGGATTCTTTGGCACGGGCTTTGATTGTTTTGGCTTGTATCACTGGTTGAAGATCTAGGTGAGAGGATGTCACAAAGTTGAAGGGCTGCATCATGTGAATGAGAGGTATCTGAATATTTTGAGAGGCTAAGAGTTTTAATTTTGAAAAGAGATCTGGTCTGGAAAGAAGATCTTGAAAGAGGTTATGTTTTCCTTTGATATGTTTTACTTCAAAGGTGAAATTGGAAAATCATTCTACCTATCTGAGTAACTGAGAATAAGGGATCTGCTTCCTTTTAAAGTTAAGCATTTTTGGAAAAGCTGACATGTCAATTTCAACAAGAAACTGATGCCCAATTGAAATTGAAACTTTTCAATTCCTCTTTCGACCGCTAAAATTTCCTTGAAAGTGGAGTGATAATGTTTTTGTGCGTTAGAAAATGAGCCACTTTTGTATCCACAGATTCTACGCTTGCCATCTGTTTCTTCTAACATTACAGCTACCCAAAAGTAATCACTTGCGTCTGTCTAAAGAATTATTTTGCCATCTGTAGGAATCTGTAGTGAGAGCAATGAAGTAACCTTATCTTTTATCTCCTTAATGGCTCTGGTTTGTGCTGAGGACCAAAGAAGAGGATTCTTTTTAAGCATATCTTGAAGTGATCGAATAATAAGGGCCAGATGATTAACAAAATCTGCTATATAGTTAACAATGCCAAAAAACTGCTAGATTTGAGACTTTGAAAGATTTTCATCTGGGAACTTGAGGAGTTCTTGACCAATATGGGGTTGCAGAGAGTATTGACTATCTTTAATGTGCATACCTAAAAAGTCATTTTCATTGACATCAATAACCATTTTCTTTTGAGAAAGGATGATACTATGGCTGTTGACGATATTGGCAAATTGAGATGATAGCTGCTCATGAGAGACTTCATCATTTGAAAAGAAAAGAATATCATCAATGTAAACCAATGTAGTAGAAAGCATAGGATCAAAGATCCAGGTCATAGCTTTCTGAAATAGAGATGGCGCTGTTTTAAGACCAAAAGGCATCACAGTCCATTGATAATGGTAATTTGGGATGGAGAAAGCTGTTTTGTACCTTTCTTTTGGAACAATGCCTAGTTGCCAAAAACCTACTCTTGAGATCAAACTTAGAGAAAACCTTTGCTTTGGACAAAATTGCGAACATGGTTTTCTTATCTGGTAGGGAAAATTTATCATCCGCAATGAAGGCATTGAGTGGTGTGTAGTCAATGACTAATCTGAATTTTCCTCTGACTTGTTCACTTCGCTTGTTGACATAAAAATTTAACATGCTTAAGGAGAAGTTGTGGGCTCAATAAGTCTCTCTTGTTGTAACTGGGTAAGTTCTTGAGTGGTCAGTTGAAGGTGTTCTGGATTCATTCCAATGTGACTAGCTTCTGTGGGGTTGATATCTTTATTTTTCTTAAAGGGAAGAGAAATGAGGAAATTTGGGTTTCTCCGGAGAGGGTTAACGCATTTGGTGAGAAAATCGGTGCGAGATTCTGCACAACAATCTCAGATAAGTATGTCGGTGAAGGATTTGGTATGGTAACATGGAGTAATGAACTCCCAGTTGAAGGTAGGGCACATAGAAGGATTTGAATCTTAAACCGTTAGGTAGAGGAATAACTCGCTTTTGTCAAAGCTGTCAGATAATATCAAACCCAATCACAATATTCTTTCCTGGAGAGGAGGATCTAATAAACTTGTGATAGAGGCTTAGCTCTAAAAAGAGTTGAAGCTTAACAGGTATGCTGATGAGATCAGTAGTAAAGTAACCACTTGCAGACTAGAAAATCTCTTGGTGTAATTTCTACATTTCTGGTAGAAGAATAGCTGGGTTGAGAGTAGAACTTGCTTCTCCCCTATCAAACAATCCAATCAATGAGATTGGTTTCTTATATTTGTCTGGGAAGATCTGCAGTTTGATCATAGGAACAGAGAGAGTGGGAGAGAGAGAGAGAGAGAGAGAGAGATTGATGACATGGATACCGTAACATTCTGAATAAGCATCAGAGTCATCTTCTTGTGAATAATCTGAAGAAGAATCATCATAATCAATTGCAAAAATTGTTTCTGGGGACTTCTCATCTTGTTCTGAAAATAAAGACTCCAAATCTTCTTGACCATCAGGATTAATCTTTGTAGCAACAAAGATCTGTTGAAGTATTTTGTCCTTCTTTTTGTTTGGACAATTTTTTGCAAAGTGACCTTTGTTTTCACAGATAAAGCATCTATCTTTGAAAATTTTGGCCGGAAGAACTTTCTTCTTTTCTTCTGTGAGAAGGGCATGTCAAACCTTCTAAATTTAGGCTTGAAACTTTTCTTATGAAACTTCTTCTTGTTGGTAGGACAGTCACAATTCTTCATAGTATGTTTGCATTTAATCTGCAATGTTGGATTGGTGCAAGCACTTTTGAGTTTGGCACCTGTAGAACTGACTTCTTTTAGGAACACGACGCTCTTCCGATCTGCTTCTTTACGGTCTTTAGAATTCATCCATGAAGTTCACCAAAAGATGTTTGTTGTAAAGTATTTCCTTGAAGTTCAAGAATATGAAGAGTTTCTTGTCCAAGAGGATCAGGAATAGAGTTTAAATAAGCTTGCTTAACATTAGTATCATCCATTCCTCCAATGAAATAATATCTCTGAACATCATTACGAAAATGCCTTTCTAGATCCTTTGGTTTATACGAACAACTTTAGGCTTCAAAAATTCTTCTCGAGCAACATCTTTGAGATGATCTTGCTTTCCACAGAAGTCATTGTGAAATATCATAAAGAAACCATCAACTGTAGAAGTCTGTAACAATTGTCTTTGTCTGTAATCTCTAAGATTGATATACAAATCTTTAAGAAATCCAGAAAATCTAACAACACATGCTAGAATGACAGTTGTGTTTGTCGTGTTTGGTTTGATTAATTCAGCATAAGCCCATGACAACATTTTATATAGTCGATTCTTCCGTGCTGAAGGAGGAATATCATCAAAAGTGAATTTAGTGGAAGAATTTGCTGAAGAGGAATAAGCAGACTGGGGAAGAGTCTGAGGAGCTTCAGTATTAGGACTTTCTTCACTCTCATCAATAATTTCTTCAATCATTGGCTCAGCAGTTCCTGTAGGTTGTTACTGACCAGATAGACCAGAAGATGTCTGGCCAGGACCAGATTTTCTACCATAAAAAGAGGATTACAGTCCTCATTAGAGAAGTGTTCATCAAATCCATGAAAGGATTCATCAGAGGATAGAGTATCTTTAATGATGGAGAAGATAGGAACATCATTGACTTGCACAGTTTGATACAAGAAGCTCGAAATAAGATTGTTGACCATCATGTAGGAAGCTTTAGGGTTTTGCTCAGGTTGAGGTTGAACATAGGATTATATTGTGGAAGTCAGCAAGGGTTCTGTTGTGGAAGTAGGCTAAGTGTATGTAGGTTGAGTTGATGGAGTGGATTTTAGGACATATCTGGGTTTAGGTTTAGAAGGCCTCAACTTTCTTTCCCATTCTTCTGAGGGTGAAGAAAGATCTAGAGAAACCAAAAATTTCACATTCAGTAGGTAAATCAACAGATAGTGAAGTTGTAGAGACTTAAGGGTAAAATGGTGCGGACGTTGGTATAGATACGGTTGTTTGACATTCTAGAGAAGAGCGTTGTCCTTTATTGAACAGATTTCTCTTTCTTCAGAGTCAAAGGGTAATCTGTTTTCCGGGAGGGTTATGATTTTTCATTGTGTAGATGTTGTATTTTTTGTCTATAAGTTTGGATTGGAGAGAGTATGGTTTGGGTTTGTTGTTTGAGGGTTGCTTCAATCCTCTGTTGACTTTGGTCAATCCTCTTAAGTAGAGTATTCTGGCTCAAGGTATTCTATTACTGCTAATTTAGCAATACTTCTACTAGAGAGAGCTTTTCCAAGGATCCATCTGATCTCTGAGAGGTTGGATTGGGCACCTTCCATAAAAGAGAAGATTGGTTCTTCTGAAAAGATGTTAAAGGGAAAAAATCATCCTATGGTAGGGGATGAAAAAAATGAACTGTTTGTGAAACAAGAGCTGGAGGTGGACTAGACTAGTCCCACCTTTTATGAAACTGCTCATGATCATCATCTTTGTCCCAACTAGTGGGTATAATAAGTTCATTATAATGTGGAAGAGGAGTAAATTTGACATAATAGTCAAACTTGCCAGAAGGTTCTCCAAGAAGACCGATTGTAGGATCATTCTGCTGCTCGAAGGCTTCATGAAGCTGTCTTTGAGACTTTTCTTTGTTTTTTCTCTTAAGTCGTGGAGAACAAGAATCATTTTCAAGGCAAGTTGTTTCCAGGATACAACGAGGACAAAAACACATGTCCCAATAGATGTGTCCATGATCATCGATCCTATCATACATAGGTCTGCCATTTGTATCAAATACTTGAATAGGGATCATCTCATTTTCCAAAGAGAATAGAGTGGAAAAACACTGTGGCTTCTTTGGCTGTGTTTCCCTCTTTCTGAAGTGGATTTCTACTTCACCAGTAGCCTTTTTGTGAAACAACGGCTCATTTAACTGGACAAGCTGAGAATTTTTGTTGGCTTGATGGTTCTGCTCATAACTAGTAATCCAGGTTTCTGGAATGAGCTTAACTAGCTCAGATCTAGGAATCTGTCTTGGCACATGAGTACAAGAAGGCACATGATTAGTATCTACCTGGATAAAAAGAGCATCTTCCGTCCCTAGATTGGAAAAATCAAGGGAATGATTCTGGATTTGATACAACATTTGATAGTAAAGTGTTGCAACATAAGTCATGGTTGACGGAACCGCTCTAATGATCTGAACTTGGAGTTTCAGAGTGTTCATTAATTGCGGATCTCTGATGGGTATGTTGAAATTTCGAAACATAGTGAACAAGACTATTCCAGCATTAAGAGTGGTTTCCATAGTTGCTGTACAAGCATGCTGATAGTCAGCATACAATGTATCAAGCAGAGCAATTCTGGAAACTGCATGTAAACCTTTTCAGCCATGAAGAGTGAGAGCGACTCAAACAGCTCTAAAGTAGATGTGAGTGTAACCAGCTAAAAGTCATTCCTTAGGCAGGTGAGATAGAGTCTCCAGAGTGACCATCTATTTTTGCTCAGTTGCAGGCAACAGATGTTGATCGAACTTTAAGGCTTGGACATACTTCTTTACTTGTGATTTAGTTGGTGAAACAAGACTCTTAACAGTCCTAGTAAGAGACTGTTTATGTTTCATATAAGCAGTATATGGATTTACAAGAGGAAGATTGGTAAGGGGAACCTTATCATCTTCTAATAGACACGAAATTTCATACAAATATTCCATTTTTGAAGAGTTTGATTTATGGAAAGAAGAAGTAGGTGTAAACGAACTAGAAGTAGAGGCCATTTTTCTTATGACGTGTTTCTTCCTTAATGTCACTGGTCCTTAATATCACTGGGTGATTAAGGACCGACAAACTCTTTAAAACATGAACCAACAAGATATACAAACAAGGCTAAATTTTATTTAGTTTTACAAAGTCACTCCATTAATACAAACATTATTTCGTAATCAAATTAATGAGAATACACCAAATGACACATCTTATTAGAGAACAAAATTTGGACAACAATTTGATAGTTTAAAAAAATCTTGACGTTCAACATCTATCTTGACATGATAATTTAAATAATCTTCAACTAATTATTGTGGCAATATGTCAATGTGATATGACACATGAGTGACCTTTTAATATATGTCATCAAGTTCTGTTAAATAATCTAATGCTCTATTCATTGAGTGACATGATTGCAACTAAATCAAAGTTTTGGAGCTAAATTGAGAGTAATCAAACCAAGTTGTTAGATTAAGATTACATCTTTTTCATTGGTCATCACACTGTGTATGGAGCCTTATATGACTCCACAGGAAAACAGTGAAAACTTATACATAATACAATTAGGGCGACTATATAGCATAAAGTTTAGGAAAGAGGATAACGACAAAAAATTCTACAAAGGTATGGACAACATGTTCTTTTTGTATCAACAAACGAAGACGTATGCTTACAAATGGTCATTACTAAATAATCTCTAGCTTGTTATTTATGCTGCTATTTCTTAGTTAAAATATCAATGTTTCATTAATTTTTTTAGATGGTGTCAAAGCTTTATATAGGATAACAACACTTTAAAATTGATGTAAGGTTAAAATCAAACAAAAAAGATTACAAAGTGAAGTTAAGAAAACATATCTAAGATTTAAGGGAAAAAATACAAAAAGAATTATCTGATCCTTAACTAATAAGCATAACTAGTAAGCAAATTTTATCTTAATTACCAAACCTTATGTTGTTCTCCCTTCATCCCAGATATATGGTTTAATTTTCCTTTTTTCTATCACAAATATATAATCCTATTTCTTTATCATTAACTTTGTCTAATAAGGATAGTCTCGTATTCTTTTTTCATTCATTACAAAATATAGACTACTTTCCTTTTAAAAACGTAGTTGAAATATTAGTTTTTTTATATACTCTTATTTAATTTAATGTGTATTGTTATCAATAGAATAAAACTATTGTAGAATTATTAGAGTGAAAAAATTAATAAATGAAAAGGGTATAATACTAGGAAAATGATATTAAATTTATATTGTCTATACTTTTATTAAACGAACTCTTCTTATCACCGTACAATTAGCAATGTGGCTATCTTTGTGGAATGAATGTAGTATTAAAAAGTCTAATTTACATTATTTTAATAATATGCATTTATTTAATACTTAGTTATAATAACTATCAATTCTAAATTGAGTTAATTTCACGAATGGTCCTCAACCTTTGCACTTTCTATCAGTTGCCTCCCAACCTTTTTTTCAATGACGTAGGTCCTCAGTCTTTCATAAATTCACTCATAAGGTCCTTTCTAACATTTTTACCCCTTACTTTTTAAATAGTAAAAATAATAAAAATAAATAGGAAAATAAAATTATACGCACCTACCTTGATAGTTATCAAATTTACCCTTATCCACAACTTGATCGAAAATGACAAATACCTATGTTATTTTTCTATTTTGGAGAAATCTTTATTTTTTCCTATCATTTCTGACAGTGGTGGAATGTTTTTACCGTACATACCTAGTTATCTACCCACATTCCAATTCAGCATTAATGAAAATTTCAAGTAGTATTTCCAGTACCAAAAGAAGAGACCCAAAATTTTATTACCTGTTCCTCTTGCCACTATTAGAAATAAGAAAAAATAAGGGTTTCTCCAAAAAAAAAAAAAGAAAAGAAAAGAAAAATAATGTAGATATTTGTCAATTTCGGTTAAGTTAGGAATATGGATAGAATGGGTACCTAGTTAGGTATGTAGGAAAATTTTATTTTCCTTTATACTTTTATTATTTTTTCTATTTTTTAATTTTTTTGGTTTTTATTTAAAAAATAAAGACAAAAATGCCATAAAGGACCTTATGAATAAAGTTATGAAAGGTTGGGGACTTATGACATTGAAAAAAATAAAAAAAGGTTATACACATAACTGATAGAAAGTGCAAAGTTGGGACCTTTTACGAAATTAACCGTTCTAAATTCTACCTATCATTAAATAGAGGTAAACTAGAGACACATATTACAAAATATATATTTCTAATACTATTTTTAATATATGTGAAAAGGTACAATGAACCATATATATTTGAGACGGAAGTAGTAGTTTTATGACACTTCAAAGGTGGTCATTATGATTTATGACACATCTCGTCTTACGCATGTGGGTTCATAATACATGCCACCTAAATTCCTCGCGCAATTGTTAAAAAATTTTCACCTTATATATGTTTAGGCTAACTGGGACAATCTAACTCTAATCTTTCACCTTATTTCAAATGTTAGAGCCAGATTACACAATAAGGTGAAAGATTGATCTCCAGAATTACTAGCTTGTAAATTTGATCCTCCAAACTCCAATTTCTTGTATGATAGCCCCCAACCTCAATCAAACGGGTTAGTCTTGTTCCTCCAACATCGAATTCTAGCCCGGAGATTGTGAATTCTTCCATTTGTGCTTGATCCCATAATAATTTTTTAACAAATCACGTCATTGCCTCTTGAGTTTCTTTGGCTTTTGACTTCGTAATAGGACCCACCTGCTTGTGAACTGAGCTTTAACTCCCTTGATTCTCATCGTTGACCTTCCTCGAGTACTAGAGTTTTTTTTCTACAAGAACTACACGAGATGACAACCTTGGTATAACTCTTGCTTTAATTCGTAATTAAAGCAACTAGCAGTGTCATAGGAGATGGAGTAATTATCAACTATGTTAAAGCACTCCTGGGACATTCTATGTAGCATTACCATCTCATTCATTATTTTTAAACGTTAGTTGAAATCTTGTTAAAAAACAATGAAACTTGTCATTTGATACCTCCTAAGATTGCGTTGGTGCTCCTTCTCAGAAACTTAGACGGAATGACGAAGCAGGTTATTACAATTCTGATATTCCATGTTGAAAAATTACTAGCCTCTTGTATAATTTTCCTTATGTCACCCCGTCAAATGGGGTCTGCTAAAGCGTGGTGGAATGTTATGATCTTCATATCGCACATTGAGAAATTACTGGTATGGTGAAACGATTCTCACATCCCACATTGGTTGACTGAAATATTACTAGCTAGTGTATAGTCCTTTAACAGTGATACCCTCACGGACACGCTTGACATCTGGCAACATCAAAAGCGCACTTAGTGTCCTTTGATGGGACAACCCATTCCTTATGTAAAGGTGAATTATACATTGCATGCACATGTCACTTGGAACAATATGTTCCTCGTATTCAATTACTTCTCTGTGAGTTGGATTTTTTATATGTATATATTACAAAACATAGGAGAAAAAGAATATGGCATCGCCCTGGCCACTCGTTCAATTTATGACAAGAAGTTGGAAGAGCAATATGCCGCAAACGAAGTACAATGGATCAATTATACATTAGATTGAATTAACATGGGGAAATCGAGTAACAAAAAGATTTTAGGATTCTTCTTTGTTCAGGTTGTGGACATTCCTGTAAATTTCTTGTTCCCGAGCACGTTTTGCTGCAATGGCTTCATCATCGAGTATCTGAATGGGTGACCATTCCGGCAACTTTAACCAACTATCCTTCTCTTCCATAACTCTACTTACAAGAGGCCTAAGTTTAAGAGCTGCATAATCTACTGTTGTTCCAAAAGCAGCAAAAATTATTGAATACCGGACTGCCCCAACTTGACCGCCTATCATCAGAAAATAGAATGGTTCAACTTAACAAAAAACAATAACCATAATTTAAACAGGAAGTATGAAAACGGAAAGAAATAATCTTGAGAACAGATTCTTATCATTTCCATTTTCTTTCCTCAAAGCTTATTCCAAATATTTAAGCTGAAAACAGAGCCTTGTTTCTTTTGGGGCAAGCAAAACTACCAACAAGATTGACCACAAATTTTCTAATTTTTGACGGAAACGAATATTGATCACAACCAAATAGAGATCATAATATGTTTATGAAATTTTCCAGCGGTTGTGATCCTTCTCCTAAACGCGGCCAACTGAATGTGACCAGTTGTTTACTTCCTTCATCAATGTAAGTAAATATCTCGCCAGATATGAAATTATGACTAAGATCAACACCACTGTGATATCTCTGTGGCTAACTTATCGCTGAGGCCTCACAACTTCATATCCTGAGCAAAGCAAGCAGAGACTGCTCAAGATGATACCTAAAAATTATTTGTAGCAGGAAAATTGATGTTTAAACTTCTTAAAATAGTAAATATATTATATTGCTTGTCAGAGGAAGTCAAATACCTATAATACTTTAGCAAGGTGACATTTTAAGTTACATCTCAGGAACTTCACACACTAGATTATAGGAAAAGGGTCCAGCAAACTTAAAGAGAGTTCGACACAATTGGAAAGAAATTGTTAAGAAATTGCAAGGTAAATCTAGTAAAGAATGCAGAATTGCAGACATGTTTTCTAGGAAACCGAGCTCAAAAGCCTATCACACATTCACACTCCAAATTCATATACATTTTTTGGACAACTGTGGAAAACACGAAAGTTACAAGTCTAGCCAACCTTCATATGATCAATCATGAAATTTATTTTTTTTTTTTAAAAAGAAAGAAATGGCATTGTTACCAAACATACACAGAAAGGATCAGGAATTCTAACCTTGAAGACGTCCCAGGAGAGCGCCACTACCAAAGCCTCCAATCAATGAGTTCAGCAAATCATCAGGTTTTCCGGGTCTGCTTACCCTCACAAATTCACGTGCACCTGGCAAGCAAAGAACATATGATCATTCTTTTGTCAGACCTCCTGCAGTAGTCAAAGAAACTTCTTAATTGCATGTTGTTACTGTTATTAGTTTTCTCCTTTTCTTTTCAGCATCAAACTGCAATCTTCATCTTCTAAAATAAAATTTAAAAGATTGGACCCATTGCAGATTTGTTAATTACTTTTGGCATATGCCACGTAAAACATGGAATTTGATTAAAGATTTATTTTGAATGTGCTGAGCACCGTCATCTTACAACGTCTTAACACTATCACGACACTCTAAAGAAACAATATTTAGATGCGAATGAGAACTAAGGCCATAGTATCTTCTGTAACCTTAATATTACACGAGAATCAAAATCAAAACCAATAGATAATGGGGAAAACTACTGCACTGATCGTATCTCGTGCTGCAAGTCTGCAACCTTAAAAGAGCAAGAAATTGAAACCTATAGATTTAAGGTCTGTAAATAAATACACAGACATTATTGTAAAATCGAATGTAGGAAAATGTGCAACATTCCCTCAAAACTAGAAAATGCAACTAATTAAATCCACAGTAAAAGTTAATAAGAAATCACAAACAAGAAAAGATAAAATAGTTCTATGATCAGATTATCTAAGCAGTATGCAGCTGACGAAAACAGAATTCATGCCACTAAAAATATATGTGTTAGACATTACTACTGACGTGATCAAACTCAACTTCCAACTTATTCAATGTTGGCAAAATTAGTGATGTGAAAAGGCAGTAGTCCACCAATAGTTAAAAGACGGGATGAAATCCTGAAGGTATGCATAACACGTTTTGCACTACCTTATGAATACTACCTTATGAATATCTTATGATCAAATGTTCCAAGGAGTTGAGGAAAACAAAACTTTGCATCGTGGAATTTATAGCAATAATCATATCTAAAGCTATTAAGCTCGATTAAAATGTCATTTGAAAATGTACAGAACCCAAAAGACAAGATAAAAAATCTTCGAAATTGAAGAATTACCGCAGTAACATCCAGTTACGATAGCGAAATTAGTTGCATAAGTTGCTGAAATATTCGAAAGTCCATGAGTTTTCCGATACTTGGATATCAATCCAACTCCAGCACCAGCAACCCCTGATTTATTATTTTTTTTTTAAAAAATCCAGCATATATTTCCTTAAATTAAACTTCTGGACGATAAAAAAAATTACAATACCAAAAATTCAAGAAAAATCCAGAAAAATCTTAAGACCGAAGAGGAAAAGAAGAAAAAACCTGCGAGTAAAGTAGGGATGATAATGCGTTCTCTCCAAGGGTCTGATGAGGATGAAGCTGAAGAGGCGGAGATCGTTTGATCTCTGTTTTTGTCGCTTGAATCCATTACCTTTAGTGACTGTTCAAATACGGCAAAGATGAAACCGGTGGCGGCTGGCGGAGCAGCGCGACGGTGAGCAGGTTCTAGCTTTCTACGGGACAATGGAATTGAACATATGGGCTACGAAGAAGCCCAACTACTAGTCATTTGGGCTTTCTTCTTCGTTTACTCTTTTTTTTTTTTTTTTTTTTTTGTGGGATACAAAGAGAAATTGTGTTCGGGGATACAAAGGGAAATTGTGAAGGGGCATGTGTAGTTCAAACTCGCGTAAAAACTTTATCATTACAATACTTGTTAAAACCACTCATTCTTTTACTCTCTCTGTGATACTTTTTTATTACATTCACATAAAAATGTATTTTTTATATACTTTTTAATGTGAAGTAAGAAAAAAAATGAATGAGATTTGTGTAGTATATGTGAATATCATTAAATATATTAAATAAGTGGATGTAATTAGTTTAATTAAATTTAAATTTGAAAAAGTAAGAGAAAGTAATTGTATGCAAACAGATCTAATTCACTTTCTTTATTTAATTTGTTAATATAATGTTCTAATATGTACCTTTTATCTATTTTTATACATTGTAATCAACAACAAAAGAATAATTAACATGAATATTAATTAAATGAAAGGCATATTAAGAAATATATTTTTAAAGTTGTTTGAACTGTAGTATAGTAGTTAGATACTTGCATTCCGGGCAGCAAGTCCCAGGTTTGAACCCGTCATTCCACAATTGGTTAGGAAGATGGTAAGGATTGGGAAAGAAAATAAAGGCAAGGGGTAAACATATAGAACAGTAAAGGGAACATGTAAAGAAAACTATATTGATGCATATGATTCAACTTGTGTTTGTTTAACCAAATGCAAAGATTTGCTTATAGCCGGAAAATCCAAATCAACTGCCGTAATAAATCAGCGATCTTATATACCAAGAATCGATTAGAACGAAAGAGGCTGAAGAAATGAAGCAAAACCGTCAAAACTTCTTCAGCCTACTCGTGAGGAGAAAAAAATAAGGGACTCATGACATATCATCTGCAGAGGTTGAGAAACCATTTCGCCGTCCTTGCTCACCATCTGAATCATTGGTTTCGAGTTTTCTTTGAGAACTTGGTCCTGTTCTCCTATGGCTCTCTGTAAATTCAGATACTATTACTATCAGATAGCGAAATATTATTATTGAAACAAAGAAAAACATAAGTTTTGTGGACGGCTTACTTTTGTTAGTAATTGCTGAGCGAGTTATCGCTAAAAACTCCTCCCAGTTAAATTTATTAAGTTCCATCTTTTCGCTTTCGGAGAGTTCAAAGTTGGGTTCTCTTCCACACATGAATGCAGCCCTGTAAATGCAAAAGTATCATCTCTGATTATGATTTATGAATTGCATTCCACTCAATTATCAGATACAGAATTTCTTTTCTTTTTTTTTTTTTTTGGTAACTTTCAGCAAAATAAATTCTCATCATGAAAGTTGAAACAGGAAAACTTAATAAAGAAAAATGGAGAAAACAATAACTGACTAAGATCAAACCATCACAAAAGTAAACCTTCTGACAAGAAAACAAACTGAAATTATAGATGTATAATTAGATGTCTAATTATACCTGTCATAGAGTCTAGCAGCCTCTTCTTGAGAACCAACGGTTCCAAGGTGGATCTGTTTCTTGTCAACCTTGATCGCAGCTTGCCATTTCATATTTTTGAAATAGACACCCCTCATAATACACTGTTCTTGGTTTTCAGCATGCTTTCTCCTGTGTCTTTTTCTGCGTTTTACCTCTGGAATAAAAGAGGATGGATCAGATCAAAGACCAAAGTGAAGAGAAAGAACATATACATATGAACTCACAATAGAATTAACTATATTATGTAGTATTTTGACAGCCATACTGATTATCTGATCAAATCTACGTTTTTATTATAGTCTCAGGGATACTAGTTTACATGCCTTGACACCATTTACAACTCTCCATTTGAAAAGTTACTTTTAGGCAACTGAGAAGGTAAATGAGTTGGAGGCATGGACCATTCATCCAATCATCGATGCGTAAATACATCAATACGAGAAATGAGCATTTGCTCTCTACCATAATTTTAAATACTCCAGTTTATCTTTCCCCACTCCAGAAAAATCTTTTTACTCATACCCCAGCAGCCCCGTCATTTCTTACCTAAACAATCATCATTCTGGCCACAATTGGTAAACGCTATGGGAATATTAGGTCCATCAAGCGTCTGCAGAGATAATACTTCTGCCGCTCACTTCCATTGTCTACAAACTAGCTCTCTAGTTCCATCTAGGGAAGCAAACCACCATTATCACAAACTTGGTCCTGGTCTATTTGCAACCATCATCACCATTCTGCAACCTCCTCACTGGCAGGAAAAGTTCGTACTTCTTGTGGTTCAAAGATCCAAAGTCGGTATCTAAAGTTCCAAATTAAACTCCGGCATGGTAAATTTCTAAATTTCGCATTGGACAGCTTCATGGTAAATTTTGGTAGTCGCAAAATGGGGTAGAGTTCAGTTTCTGACAGACAGACACAAGGGTACATCTTTATGCAAAATGCTCACAACACTGTTAAAGAAACTAACTTTTTCTCTCTTCTTTATGCGTTTTTTGAAAACATTTTTCAATGTTTCAACGAACTCTTAAACAATAAAACGAAACACCAAATTGTATTATCAAAAGAAGTGAAGAATTTATAGATCGCACAGAAGAATACATTTGTGCATGTGCATACTAGTATGTATGTGTATGTATGCATTCAATAGATGCAAGACCATAAGAAGTGAAAAGGCCTAACATGAATAAGAACCCACCTGGGAATTGATGAACAGGATGCTCATCCGATGGACCACAAACAGGCACATTTGATGAACCAGACCCAATTTCCACGGTAGTTTTCTAGCCAACAACAAAAATCAAAATGGAAGTCTAGTTTAATATATTGTTTGGATAACCCGTATGTAGTGTACTTAGAGAAAGCATGCATCAGAGAATGGAAGACGTGTATGCACATGTTCAGGGGTGGAGCAAAAGCACAATTCATACGCACAATGCTGGAGTATGATACACTTTGGCTAGTATAGAATTGACTACCTAGAAGATGAATTCTAAGGCCCCGATTGTAAGATTTTCCATGGGACACTATACCAAGAAAGCAACAACTATGAAAAAGAATCGTATATTAAGATGACTGCTGCAGATCTCTAATAAAGCATCCTAAATAACACTACATAAAGAAATTCCCTAAAATTGTAAATAGAGGAAAGTACAACTTATTCATAGTATATGTACGTTATCAAGACAAGACCATAAATTCAATCATCTTTTTCACAAATTTCATTGCTTGTGATCCTCATGAATGGGGGAAAACTTCTCTCTGTTACTCTCCAAATCTACCCTGACAGACTGTCCGACTGACCTAACATCTTCAAAAGTTACTGAAGACAAAAATTCAAGAATGATAATTATAAACAGGTCTTCCCATAAAAAACAAAAATCAGTAATAATAGTAAACAGGGTTTGAATCCTATTAGGAAAGATCCCATTCCTAGCACTGAGAACTCAGACTTAGAGAAGCTAAAACTCCAGTGTTTAGAATGGCGACAAAACAATTCTAGATGGTTATGAAACAATTCAGCATAGGTGAGAAACCAGAACTTTTACAGTTCAAATTTAAAGATACGAATTTTAAGCCTAGTTCTCCGCAAATCCATAAGTACCTCCTTCGGTGGGTCAATGTCATCCATAACCATGGGTTTAGTACTGACTGGTTTTGAGTTATCCACAAGATCTTCAGTATGCAGTCCATGCTCAGACTTGGAAAGTGGAGCCACCAAAGAATTCCTCCCTGTGGAATCATGCACAGTTTCAAATTTCAATAGCTTTAGCTTCATTATTGGAGAGAAACTTAGAATTCGCCAATTAAATACAGAAGGGGGATAGGAAAAAAAGTTGACCACTGTTAAAAAGGCGTACCGCTCTATGAAGGCCAGTACAAAGTAATAGATAGTGTGCATGTTCACTTTGTAAATTATTCATCACAGACCATAAAATACCTAAACTCATCATACCTGAACAGAGTCCTAAGAGCCTGCGCCTTCTAATGCTCACCATGGCTGTTCCAGTATTCGCCTAATAGGAAGAACAATAAGCTATCTGATGATTTTATACGTGTGAGAAATCTTATAAAAGATATGTATGAAACTCGAAAGAAATCCGCCCAAGGTTTACAGCATGCGAGAATTATACAACTTAGATAAAAAAGCATTATGTGCACCAGCACCACAGAGTCTCATATTAGAATGGCAGAAAGATAGAACCTAATGTCATTCTGAAGCATGTTGACATTTGAGAGGAGGAAACAGCAAGAAATAATCAAATAGAAAATTTGGTAGGTTCCTCATAGAAAGAGTTTCAGCAGATAGCCAAATTGGGTTTGCTTGTTAATTGTCAACATTAGTAAAAGAACATCTACATGTTCTACCTCAAAGTTCATTTCAGAGCATTATAATTGCCAAAAGATTAGCAGTATACATTCAATCATGGCATAATTGGAAATTTTAAATCATTACAACAACAATCTTAGCCTTGTTCAAAATAAACTTCGAACGGTTGAATGCATGAATTCCTTCTGTGCACTGTCTGAAATTTAGCAATTATCCACTCAGTTAACAAAGTGTATGGTGCAATGGTATGGTATGTTCCTTGGATTCAAATTTTACACCCATAAAAGCAATCACACAGTCAGAGAAGCCAAAATATACTAGCCGAACTTTGGGATATCAAGGATCACCCCTCTTAAACCCATATTAGAGTGTAAATTTCATGTTTTGTTTTATTTTAAAGTGTGAAGTGACCTTGACAAGAATTTACTATGAATGCAACTAAGGTCACAAGTATTCACATTGTACATATGGAACAGGCATGACAAAAACGGCACCATCTTTTCTACTGCCAAGTCTATTCAAGCGAAATAACCTTGAATCCTGATAATTCCCACAAAACTAGAAGGTGATAAAATGATTTATCCACTGAAGTCAACAAAAATCATACATTAACATAACCAGAATTGAAATTTCAAGAAATACACAGTACTGCCAAATCACTCATTTTAAAGACTTGGCAGTTTCTTACTTGGAATTCTAAGTCAACCCCACCAACCTACCACCTTTCATGGAGGAAGGAATGGGAAAAAGCAAACAAGAAATTACCAAATTCAATTTCAATAACACAATTGTCCTACAACCCAGAATGGAAAATCAAGGGGAAAAACCCAGAAAAGCCCACATGTAATACAAAGATTTCTCATCATTAAAAACAAATGCCCAAACCCATCAGGCCATTCTGAATTAGTACAAGCATACAAGTCAACTCATAGAGACAAAATACAATTCATAATGTCATATGAAGAGGCGAAGTTCATACCTGAAACAAGAAGGGCAGATTAAAGAGGGCAAAAACTATTAGTTGGTAGTGTGTAAAAAACCCAGAAAAAAATGAAGGCGGTGGTGGGGTGGTGGTGGTTGTGCGACAATTACAAAGGGATGGAAGGTGGTGGGAACATAGAGAAGGAGAGAGAAAAAGATTGTGTACAATAGTGGTTGGTGTTTAACTCATGCATCTACCACCTTTTTATTTTATTTCTACTCTCATTGTGTCTTGTATTTTGGGAGAGGGTGGTGATGGCGTTTGGGTGACAATGGCCGAAGAGAGAGAAGATACATACATATATATACAGATACACAGAGAGATAAGGGTGGTGGAGTGTTTGTTGGACTTGGATTAGTAGGGATCGTTGCTTCCATTGGGTGGATTTTAGCCGAAGTTTTTAAAAGACAATATTACCCTTCAGCTTAGGTTACTTAGTGCGTGCAAATTGACTAAAATGCCACTGACAAATTAACAATAAGATTATTCTTTTATATATTTTTTGCTCCGATTATTATTCTTTTAGTTTTAGGATAATATAATGTGACAACTTCATTAATTGATCACCACAAAATTTTCTCAAAAAAAAAAAAAATTTGATCACCAGAAAAAGATTTTTAGTGTGGGCAAATAGGCATTATGATACAACCATCCATGTATGTGGTATGTATCTATGATACAACCATCCACGCATGTGGTGTGTATCTATACTATGAATTTTTCAAAATTCAAAAAGGGATATGTTATATATACATCGCATGTACGAATCGTGTCATAGTTGTGTGTATGATTAGTACACGCTAGAAAATTTCTATTGATCACAAAATAAGAATTGCTTTTTGTGGTTTTATAGCCGGGTTGATCACACAAAAGGTCGCTAAAGTTTCATCTGCTCTTTAGCAACGATAACTCAAAGTTACAAATATTTTTGATGAGTGGTAGTCGATTATAAAGTCGTCTAAAAAAATTGAGTATTTAAAGCACAAATTTCACTCAAAAGACTAGTGAATAGAAACTTCAAGCTAGATATACTTTTATATCTTTAAGTCCCCATCTTAATTTTGAGTGATTATAGATTCAAAGGGTCATTGTCAAAACGATTTGTAAATTAGAGATTGTTATTGCAATTCCAAAAAATTTCAATAACGGTTTGTTGGGGTGTAAATTAGAACCATCAATGGCTGAAGCGTTTGAAGTAACTCCGTTCATTGTCAAATGAGATACAAGGTCTCAAGTTTAAGTGGATAAGAAGATTTGCAAATCTTGTCACCCATAATTTTGCTAAAGTGGCGGATTTTATGTCAGATTCTATATAGTGGTTTTGGTTTTTCTTTCCCATGTTGTTTATTTGTGATATACTTCGTTCAGATTCTATGAGTGAATAAATTTTCCATAAAATTTAAAAAAAAAAAACCTTTGGTAAAGGGTCCTAGAACTTTGTTAATGCATCAACCTTTGGATGCTTTTAAAAAAAGTCAAAAACAACTTTTTCGAAAATGTTTTATTTATTTAGAAGAGATCAATAAGATAATCTACGAAATTTTTTAGGGAAACACTTCTATAAATAATATGTAGACACAAAATTCTAGAATCTAAAATTATCTGCAAAAAATCATTAAGCTTTCGTTGTTTTGCATAGAGACATAATTCCGTAGTCCTAAGAAATTATATTTACACTTCATAGTACGCCTTCCATCTTATTAAAAAAAAAAAAAGACTATATTTTTGTTTTTACACAAAAATTTAGAAATTTTGATTATTGTAGCTGGGAAAAAAATGGTTTCATACTTATTCTAAGTACCCTACTTAAATCGACTATTTGTTTGACTTGATATTTAACCATGTCATTAAATAAGGATATACTAATTAGTGAAAGAAAAATTAATAAATATTCTTAATGAAGTAAGTGGATTATAATTTGAAATAAGCAAAAATTGATAAGAATTTAAGACATGTAAGAAATAGAAAAATATAAGACAAAATTTAAACAAGTATGTAGTTTTACATTGTAAACATCTAGAACTATCATGTTAAAAAATCTCTCAATACTGAGTCTTAATTCAAGACTTTCATGCAAGATTAGTACTTACTGTTCATCACAGAGTGTGACTCACGGTGGATGATTGTTTCAAGTATCAACTATGAAGGAGATGCAAATACTCTTTAACCTTGCACAAAAATAAGGCTCCTACTTGTAAAGTTAAAAGCTTTTAGTTTCAAAGAGTTATTCTGTACATACAGACACAATTTAGTAAATTAAATGGTGAAAATTTATCATTTTAAATAGCTTTACAAATATGTACCATTATTTACACAAACGGTACCCCGCATAAATAGCATTATTCATTAAGACATGCGTATGTACATTTTAATATTAATACATGAATTCTCGTACTGGTATCATGTATCATATTTGTAAAAGTAGTAATACAAATAGTGATATTTCAAATTAAGTCATCAGCACATGTATGGTACAATATTATTTTTCCATAATAAATATATAAATCTACGTACATTTTAGTTAACGTTTTTTATTTTTTCCCTTAAGGGTAATATTCTAGTTATTATTATTTCAATCACTTCACTTAGATTTTAAGAATTGTTATTTGCTGAAGCCACCTATGACCTGCCAGAGTCTCCATTTTTCCATGATCCGTGGAGCGTCCGCCGCATGTGCTTTCTTCCTTTCTTTTATTTTTTTCCCCTCCTTTTTTTGTATAATAAATATATATTTTATATTTTTATATATAAACTCTCTTTTTAGCACCAATATAACGTTTCACCAACTGGTGTCTCTTTTTAAAAATAAATAAATAATAATTCGATTTTAATTTTTTTAGAAAGAATTCGATTTTAATTTTGACCAAGAAATATAAGATCAGTATCATAATTGGATATAATTAAATTGGTTGCTTTCCTACCCTTCTTGTTTTATTAGAGGGCATGGCTTCATTTCGTACTTTTTTTTTTCGTTTTTGTTTTTGGGAGCTTATTATAATTTATATATTACATTCTTTTGCTTCCTCAAATTTAAATTCGGTCAAATCTATCATATTCACCAATTTCATCATATTCCCTTGTATTATATAATCTCCATCATTCAACTCCAGCTATTCTCTCTCTTATTCCACGTAAAAATACATTTTTAAGAGTATGCAAACACCCAGGAGAATAAGAAACATTTGATTCCTAATCAGCTCCTATTTAATTTATTAAAATTGTAGCTACATCGTTGTTGTGCATGTGATTTATCTTCAGTACACATATTTATTACTCGTATAATAAATCACTAGACTTGTTCTGAGGTTAACAGTCGACACATTTATCATACCGGTCATTTATCTTGTGAGTTTTATTGACTTACACCATTCATAACTTAGCTTTAGATTTATTATTGTTATTTTCATTTTTGAAGTGAGCTTTACATTTACTTATTTTAATAAATCAATTTATTCAATAAAACAAGGATTATTGTCGCACTTTACTTTTAAATGGGTAATCACGAACGTCCCACTCCCAGAAAAAGTAAGGAGGGTAGTTGTGTCATTTAAAGCGCGGTAACTGATTATTTAATTATTCCCGTGATATGAAATGAAACGGCGACAAATCAAAGGATAGAAAAGTGAGAGGGTAATACGGGAAATTCAATTAAAAAATTTCAGGGTAAAGCACAAGGGTTTAGCCAATTATTAATGTGGCGGGGGAGGATTAAAGCACCGACGAAAATATGATTGGATAACGTCCCGCCAACCTCTCTTTCAAGTTTCAACCCTCATATTATAAGATACCTTCTTCTTTAGAGTTTTTTTTTTTTTTTTTTTTTCACATGTAGATAAATTTATGAAAATGTGAAGTAACATTATTAAGAAAATGTGAAAATATATATATTTTTTAAATATGTGATTTGTATTGGTTTGATGCATTTATTAATTTATATAAAACCATAAACAACAAGCTTCTAAGCTTTCAACATGGATGCGACCAGGTGAATCGAAATAAGTCTCAAAAGTCATGGTCAATTAGAGATGCATCTCACTTGATATATTTCGTAAGAACATACCCAATTAGAAATTTAAAAATTTTTTTAAGACTACTTTTGTTTTGTGTTTGAGCGCCGGTCATGCATTGCTAGTAATTGGATGGAAATGACGATTGAGTACGAAAACTAAAAGTGATTAATCATATAATAATAAGATAATTGTCTTGTACAAGCCATGATTGTCTTGTACAAACAGTGTAAATCATTGTAAATAGTACCATGAATTATTTGATGTTTAATTCCAAGTACTTTAACTAATTAATTACCAACCTAGATTGAATTTGTGTTGCACTCTGTCGATGATATTTATGAGTTATGACCTATCGTATATTTCTTTGTTTGTTCCCTTGTCCCTTTTTCCTTTTATGGGTCACATAACTTGTTTATGTTTTATACGAGAAAGAATAATTTAGCTCCATTCGCCATACCTTATAGCACGAACAACTAATCTTAATCAAAACAAAAACATAAAATTGTCAGTTTGATGGGCGGGTGTGAGTTGTTAAGGTTGGAGAGCCCACACTTACCTAAGCAATCAGCCAAAATGTCAATTGACTAGCTCCAGAACACATTAGTTCTTTATATACTTAGTTCACTTTACCTAGTCAACTCATTCATAAGTGTCATATATTACAACGTATGAGTAATAAGATTTAAGCACTAGACGTCTACTATCGTAATGATACTAGAAAGTCATGTATTATAATATCAATCGTTTGTGAGTATATTAAATCCCCATAAATCATTTGTTAACTTTTGTATTATATCACATAATCTAATATACTTAATTAAAAATCGATGTTAGTTAGTGAAATTGTTAGTGAAAATAGGTTGTTAGTTAATAACTCAGAGTGTTAAAACAAGTTGTTAGTTAACAACTCAAAAAAATTAATTGCATTGGTGTTAAGGAAATTATTAAAATAATCCTTCTTTATTAGTTATTAACTTTAATAATAATTTTAATATTTATTTTATAAAATTAGATAAATAACTTTTGATAATAGTGGGGTCTATTTAGACTTGAGTGAATTTAGTGATTTTATTTAACATATCTAATACGACAATTCAATAATTATTAAATTTAACTTGCATATTTGATATTTAACAACTTAAGAGCATCCATATCGGTGTAGTAAATTTAGTTATTCACATAAACAAAAAGTGCATTTTAGGTTATTGTTAGAGCATTCATATTAGTGTTGTTAAATTTAGCTATCCATATAGGCAAAACTACATTTTAAGTTGTTAAATGCTACATATACAAGTTAAATTTAACAACTATTGAAATATCATATTAAATGTGTTAAACAAAATCACTAAAATTCACTTAAGTTCAAATGGGCTTGATTTTTGTCAAAAGTTATTGGTCAAAATTTATTAAATAAATAAAAAAATTTCAAAGCATTAAACTCTAGTATAATGTTAAAATTGTTGCTAAAATTAACAACAAACTTAACAACTAAATAAAAAAATTCTTCTAATAACTTTCTTAACACCACTAAGAGCATCCACATTAGTAGTGCTAAAGTAGATTGTTAGTAGAGTTATTAGCTAACAACTCAAAAAACAACCTACATTGGTGCTGTTAAAGTAATTGTTAAAAGTATTTAATTTAACAAATTGTTAGTTTTACTATTAAAATTAATAATAAACTTAACACTTTATATTGTATTATTCCTCATTTTTTATTTTAATTAAATTAAAATTGACTCACTTTTTAACTATTGAATTGATAATTAAATTTATTACTCTTAGTTAGAATAACTAATGTCACACAAATTAATAGTTAAATTTAACTTGCTTAAGTTTCATTTAACAATCACTAAAAATTTTATTTTTTACTTATATAAAGAATTAATTTTAACACTATTAATATAAATGGTTTAATAATATAACTATTTTTTTAATTTGTTAACTAACCACTTCAATAACAATCAAACTGAAATTAAACTTTGCATTATTAATTAGGCCTCCATGGTTGAACTTGTTCTGTCAACGCGGCCCAATTTATTCTGTATAAATTCTAGAGAGTCGAGGATGACGAAACCAGCCGGGTTCGAAGAAATTAGGGTTTTAATCGACAATTGGTTCGTGAAGTTGGAGTTGAAAAATGATTTACGACGTTAATTCTCCACTTTTCCGATCGTTCCTCAGCCAAAAGGGTGGTTCTTCTGACAAGAGGTAAATTACTGTTTAATAGTTTCTGTTCTGTATTTCGTGACCTGCGTATATGGTTCTCACGCAAATATTGGTTTTATTACTTATTATATATTACGATGGAATTTTCTTTTTTTTCTTTTGCACCTTTAATCTTTTCTTTGAATATTTAATCATCTAATAGTGAAAAGGCAATATCTTTTGCGATGTGTATGAGGAATATTTCTGCCCATAATATTGCGCTTTGGATTTTTCCAGTTTTGGTTTCAGTCGTTAGCTAATTTGCACTAAATACTCTCTGTTTAGATGAGATTCATGTCAGTTCTGAACTGAGATGAATTTTGTTATGGAACTTGCTTTTTATTTTGTCACAATTGGTATCTTGATTATTTTGTTTGATATCATTTCCGGTGAGCAATAAGGTGATATGTCTGGGGAATGTATGTGGATTTTTAGTAAAGAGATAAGAATATTTACTGAGCTTCTGATATCTTGATGCTCCTCCTGTTCTGTGTATTTATCAAATTTCTCTGCCGTGGTGGAGAATTAGAAATTAGACTCATCGGAGGACTTGTAACAGTAACAGAAAAATTGGATTAACCTAATTTTGGTCGCTTCTATAATATAATCCAGTTTATATATTGATTCGCAGCTTCACAAAATTTAACTGATCTTTTTTGGACGCGTCAATTGCATTTTTAAGTGGCTATTCCTCTCTATTTATTATTCAAGGATTTCATTAGAAAATATATAATCCAATGTATATATTGATTCACAGCTCCACAAGATTTATCTGATTGTTTTTTGATGTATTGTTTGCAATTTTAAGTGTCTACTTCTCTGTATTTCTTATATAAAAATTTAATTTGAAAAAATGATCTATTGCAACATATAATGTCCTAAGTTCACTGAGGACAATAATATTGTTTTTCCTTATCAATGAATATATTTTGGTGTTCGCACATGATAGACTTGAACAGCTTGTGCAAAGTAATTTCAATGACAAGTTGTATCCAGTAAACATTTTCTTTTCTTCTTTTTACTTTTTGTTTTATTTATTTATTTATTATTATTTTTTTTTTTAACACCATCCACTTAACATTTTATATATTCTGCAATGGCATTTCAAGATTATGGAAGAAATAATATTAGTTGCTTGTGTTTCTGTATGTATGTCACTAGTTTGTTCACTTGTTGACTGCTGAATGCAAATCCAGGAAAACTGAGGAGCAGAAGCCGAAGGAACAGAAACCAAAGGCAAATGAAAATAAACCAGTTATGACAGAGTAACAGGAGAAATGTAAACCCTAGCATGGATGGGAGGATATACTGGAGAGGTTCCTTAGATTCTAACCTAGAACTTCTGTGTGCTGTTTTTTTCTTTTCCTAAGAATTCTGACATTGTTTTTCTATCTTACCTGGCCTCAGGGTTACTCAATCAATGGCCACTTTGTTTCTTGATTTTTTTCGTGTTGCAACTTTTGTGTTACCGGTTGAGAATGGATTGTGACTAATAATAGGGGGAAAAATGAAAAATGCTCTCTTCATCGGTGAAAGTTTAATGGTTACCAGTTAGCAAAGTGGCATATCTTGTTTAATTCCAGTATAAATTTGTTAACCTGTAAGTTAATTGCAAGTTCTCTTGTGAAATACCAAATGGTTCTAAATACATAATATTTTATTATTTTGAAACCTTGATTACACCAGAAAGCTTAAAAAGCAGAAAAGAATAAAAAATCTGTGTAGTTGAAAATACCATGATTCAAGAAAGAAAATGTGATTAATTGAAAATCGGACCTCAAAATGTGATTAATTGAAAATCCGACCTCTGGAAAATCAGTCCAAGATAAATTCCGGGGCTCCCAAACTTATTTTTTTAATTATTTAATTAAAGCCCGGTTTAATCTTGTTTTAGGAAATAATTTTTTGAAATTATTGTTGTCCTATATTTCTTGTTTCCACCAGTTTCCATCTATTACAATTAATCGAATGACTCACGTGGCGGATGAACCTGTGATGTGAGGCTAACACCATTAAATGATGCCAGTTAAGCCCAAAACGGGGGGCAATAAAAGAACAAAAGAAAGAAAGAAAATCACGTCGCTTCAAACATGCCAAAGTTCATGGAGAAAATGCATTACTCGGGCTATTTGAAACTTTATCAAAATGGGTTAGTGGACAATAAAAGAACAAAAGAAAGAAAGAAGATCGCGTCGCTTCAAACATGCCAAAGTCATAGAAAACGCATTACTCGGGCTATTTGAAACTTTATCAAAATGGGTTAGTAGATTGACGTTTATCAATGTTGGGAAAAAGAAAAGCTAAGAAGAAACAAGTCAATCTAGAAGCAAGAAAGGAAGAAAATCTACACACAGTAGAAAGTGAAAGAAGAATTTTTGCAATATAAATTCAATAATTGGTTTGGTTATATGGGTTTGGGTGTATCTTGCATATTTTCCCTCGAATTTTATCGATGTTAAGCAAAAATTCACTAGAGAAGAGGATTAGATTTGTTTGTCTTGGAAGATTTGTAATTTCAATGTGGGGATTTTAAATTTGTTTTTATGAACTTGGCATGTTTGAGGTAGGTGTAATTTTTGTTTAATTGGCATCATTTTAATGCTGTTATCTCCACCACATTACATTTTCATCCGTGTTGTGGGATATTTTGTTGATGGTTAACTCAGGAATTCCCATTAAGAATTTGTTATTTTTTTAAAGATAGAACGAGAAATTTTTATCAGAGTCAAATTTTTTATTTGAAAATCCATATAAATTTGCGCCCCCATCCCGCAAAAAAAAAAAAAAATTCTTTATATAATAGGTGTTAATTTAACAAATCATCCCCAAATATACCTCTATACACAAATCGTCTTTTTTCCATTATTCTATAAAATTTTTAACAAAATAATGATTATAACCTTTAAACTTTTTAAAATTTTTAAAAAAATTTAAAAATAAAAAAAAGAAACACCCAATCCCATCCACCCCTCCCCTCTCCAACCCAAGATTGACTGTCAGAAATGCTACCATTCCGGCAACTGACCTTTCCGCCACCTAAATGGTAGTATTTCGGTAGCCAAAGTACTGTCAGAAATGGCAATACTTTGACTGTTGGAAACGGTAGCATTAGCAGTCTGCTATCATATCAAAAGGGGAGGGAGTCTCCCCCATTTTACACACAAAATGAGGGGAAGACTCCCTCATTTGTACTGCAAGAAATGGCAACACACGCTTTGCCTGCTAGAAACAGTAGCATTGGCTGTCGTTTTCGGTGGCTAAAAGAGAGGAGTCTTCCTCCTATTTTGCACACAAAATGGGAGGGGAGGGGGGAGACTCCCCCTATTTGTGCTACGACAACATTGGCCAACTTTTTTGTCAGCCAAAATAGGGGGAATCTCCCCATTTGCTGCCAGCAATGGCAGTATTTTTACTACCATTGCCGGCGGCAAATGGGGGAATTTGCCCCTCCCCCTCCCTTTGCCTCCGGAATGGTTAGCTGTCGGAATGGTAATATTTCGAGCGACCAATTTTAGTGCGGTAGGGTGAGTGTTTTCTCTTTTTTTAAAATTATTTTTAAATTTTTTTTAAAAAAATTTTGAAAGTTCAAGAGATATAATCATTATTTTGTTAAAAATTTTATGAAATAGTGGAAAGAATGCAATTTGTATGTATTTATTAAAAGTTGAGAGCTGTAAAGTGTCTTAAGAAAAGTTGAGGACGAAAATGTTCTTAATGGGGACAACTTGTGAAATTAACCTTAATAATAATAATAATAATAATAATAATAATAATAATAATAATAATAATTACATTGATGAATTGAGCCTTCGGGAATTCCTTAATCCATCCAGGCATTACATATACAATACAATAATTCCCACCAAACCTACTAAACACATTTCATCAGCATTTTTTTTCATATTCCACATCACACGAAAATCAAAATTTTTTTATCAAGATAAGAGTAAATATAAACTCCACATCGATTTTACTAACTTGCCATTTGATCTCTACCGTCAAAATGATCCAAAACTTTTTCGGTTCGACATGCAACTTAGTTACATTTTCTGCATTTTCATGGGGAGGAAAGCAAGACAAAAGGAGAAATTAAAGGTACTTAAAAATGAAGAATTAGATCATCCAAAAGCAGACGGAACCACGGTTATGTGCCTCAAAGGATGAGATATATCTACACCTCCGGCATGCTCCACGAACTCAGCTGGTGAAAATGAAGTCCCATGGCAAACACACATTATGTTGACTTCGGATTTTGTGTACTTGTACAAGAATCCGGTTATGGTTTTTCTATTTGGGCCGTTACCTGTAGTCGACACACACGGCATGTGCGAAAGAGATACAGCTTTCTGATTTTTATTGTCAGGTTTTGGGGGTTTGCTGATCGTGATACCATTTGATTCTTTGGAGGAAGAAGAGGTCCGGTTATCGAGTTGAGTTGACGGAGCTTTGGTCGTTTGGTTTGATTTGAATACTCCAGTTGATTGGACTGGGCTCGACTGGGGTATACTTGATGGAGCCGTTCTCATGCCAAGAGATCCGTCCTTCGCTTCGGTTCTGACAGAAGAAACATTGCTTTGCTGTTCTAACATTTGTGCTGTGCTCGAGTTACTTCCGGTGTCGCTCTTGTTGATGCTTCTTCCTGAAAATTAACAAAATTTTGCTAAATTAACAAGTTTGATACACACCACCATACACTTCTAAAAAGGTCTAGTAGAGTTTGTTCCATATGATGATGTCTTTGCATTGAGGTTCATTATGAAGCCAATCAGCTAACGAGAAAGTTTTTTTTTTTTGTGCAACAGTAAATCGAAATGCCGAATATTTCCAAAAGGGCTCTAGCCAACCAGAAGTGTCCATAAAACAAAATGATAATAGAAAACCAACTGAGACAAAAAGAGTGTAAAAACCAGGCACGACAAAAAGCCAACACACAAGTTTCATCTATAAACGTCCAAAACTTATATTGAAATATGAGAGGTCCGTGCAAAAAAACTGCTCAAATCTAATATGGGTTGGGGAAAAACTACAACTATTCAGCGATACTTGCATTTAGAGGAAGCAGGTTTCAGTTTTGGGTCCAATTGCTACCTTACAATAAGCAGCCATGGCGGCATCCTATTTGTCATTTATAGCGTGTCAACGAATGCCCAGCATACCATTTTTACCACCACTACCGAACCCAGGAGGGATTCTTTTTCATCATTTAAAATTTATTTTCCAATCAAGCACAGTCAACATTAAAGAATACAAAAGATAAATCATTTCCAACCATCTCTACCAAACACAAGACAGATATTCCTTCAAATAAATAAATCTCAACTATTAAATTATTAATCCAAACACAATAACAATTAACAAGTGTCTCATCCGCTCGTTGGAAACCTTTTCTAGGCTAACGTACTGTGCGTGTTTGATACTTTGATTGCCAATATTAATATTTTCCATGCAAAATGGTTATTTTTCTACCTAAATTCCTGCTTTTGTGCGTTTGATTGACATTGTTTGCCATAGGAATTGGGTTTAGGTTTTTGTTTCTTAAAAAATTTTTACTTCCTAATTTAAATTCGATCTCCAGAGCTTTATTTTCCATGGAATTCAATAACCGGTAATTTAACCGGAATGCACCCTATACTCCTAATCATTCAATGCTGTTAGCTGTCTAAATATAGAAGGTAAATAACCAAACATCCCATTCTTCACTACTTTTGATCAGCCGTAACACGTATGGCGAGATTATCCTATCAGACTCACACTTGGCGAGTGATAATTAGACAATTCATGTGTGGGACAACCCTATAAAACAACTCAAATATGAATTCTCCAATTATCACATCAAATTCACATTCTTCACAACACCATCAGATAACAAATTCATTGCATTATTATTGCCCAGAACATAAAGTTGTTACCTTTCTGAATTATGCTCTGGTAATCCGACACGGTGGAACTCCTCTCCAAAGACTGTTCAGACGCACCCTTGCCATCGCTTCGGCCGGAATCGGAATGCATGGACGAATTCCCATTTGAATAAGCCCCCAGATGAACCGCATTGCACTTTTCTACTTCCCTTTTTACAGCACTCGTGCCCCAACGCCGGTACCCGAAGCCATTCGGCTCCGGCATGTACTGCGACTGCCGGTAAACACCATTTTTCAAGGATAAATTCAAGTCTTTTGAAGTTTCAATGACGGAATTTCCACCATTCTTCCCCCTCTTCCAAATTGCTTCTTCTAAGAAATTCTCATTTTCTTTAATTTCCCTATCTCCAAACCGGGTTTGGAACTGCTGAGCCTCCAACCACAATTTATCCTCTGCAGAATTTATTAATCCACTGGAACCCATAAATTTCTTGAGTTTCTCTTCTCGTTTCTTGCAGGCTTCTTGTCTTCTCCATACCTGAATCTCTCGTTTCCTGTTCAGATCCACGAACTCTAACCCATTTTCCTTTCCCAGATCACAAGAAAAATCAGATCTGGAGACCAAATCATTCGCGCCCCTCGGTTTTTCCTCTACTTGTTTTGGCTTCTCTGTTCTTATGTAACTCCCACCAATGGATAACTCCAAACTCAGCTCAATCTCCTTGTCTCCTCCTTCAAAGCCCTCCGACATTGTAAACTCCTTGCCCATTTCCTCCAACCCCAAAAACTCAGAACTTCATATATAAGATATATATTAATTAATTAACTAAAGAAAGGAAAAAAAAATCTTTAAGAAAGTTCTCTACGTTTCTCTATATTTTCGGTCTGGGGTTGAATAATAAGAGAAATGAAACAGAAATACTCTAGAGAGAGGAGAGAGAAGGTGAGGAGGACTTGACACGTGGAGGATGGAGTGACACGTAATCATGGGTTAAAGAGTTAAATGCGGTTAGGCCTTTAATCCGAAATCAGCGATTAATATATTCTCTTCCTAATTGCATGTTTATGTGTTGCCGCGTAAGGGGAAAAGAGGTGACATGTGCCATGAGGATCGAGAGATTGACACGTGTCGAACGGGTGAAGAAAGGGAGCTTATTTGGAGTTTTGGAGCGTAGGTTAAGGGACCGGGACACGTGGGTAAAGATCCTGGTGTCTCCGGAGTATCTGTGCCGTCGCTCTCACTTTCATCATCACTGCTGGTAATTAGGTAAATGCTGATAAGACACGTGGCTGCTGTTTGTCTCAGGACAGGCCACCAGTTTTATCTGAGTTACTTACGTTACCCGCAATACAAAATTCTCAATTATGTGATATTAGAGTAAGATTAATGTTAGGGAAAAAAAGTTAACGAAAAAAGTCAAAGAAAAAAATTATGGTGAAAAAATTTATTTTTCAGAAAGAATGTAGAGGGAAAAAGTTGAGGGAAAATATGAATTGGACACATAGCGGTATTTTATTGAATTAAAAGATGAGTGGGAGTGGGTGAAAAATAGTATTAGATTGGGGGAGAATAGGAGAGGTGGAAAGAACCCAAAATAACTTTTTCCCCCTCAAAATAATTTTTTCCCCCTCCCATTTATACATAATTTGATTTTGTTGGGAGAATAGTTTTTTCTCCCAACACTATCTATGCTCTTAGAGGTGGAATGGAGAGTTGAGTTATGAATTATGATGTATCGCCAGACATCTACATCTAGTGGTATTATATCGTTAGAGGTTTATATGATGTATTAGATAATGTCATTTGAGAAAGTGAATTTGGCTAAAAATGTTTAACACTATATTTATAGCACCATATAGTGTTATATTACCATGTAGCATATATTGAGACACATCACATATTGTGATTTTTCATGTAGCGGGTGTCGATACACAACACATTATTATATGAAACTATGGTGTTAGATTGGGACTAGAAATTCGCTCGTGTGGGTAAAAAATTATTATTTAATTTTAATATCAAATATATTGTACTATTAGTTAATTAGAGACTTACATGTGTGTTTAAGAGGCTCAATTTAATAATAAATTGAAACTCATAACTCTATATGTTGATTCTTGATTTGGCTATATGTTAATGTTGAAGTACCATAAATTTGTTCTGGTCCTATGCTTGTTATTCGTTTGTTATTCATTATTATTTTTTTCATTATGATTTCACTTATCACTAATTTGACAACTACTCTACTATCACAATACATTTCAAACTTTCTCTTTATCAAAATACATTATAATCTCACCTACCACTGATTTGACTACTATTCACTTACAACCATAAATTTCAAACTTCTATTAAATCTACACTATTTATTTCACCTCTTTATAATTTATCCTTATAAATTAACTACTATAAATTGACTCAAACAGACACTAAATTTTCACATCTAATTTCACTCATTATAATTTTCTATTGTAGTTTGACTTTCATAAAGAGTGTTCCTAAAAAATAGAGTTTAAAGAATGAAAAAGTGACGATGTCAAATATTGAATTTGAATGAGTCTATGTGTCAATATACGGAAGTGTTTGATTGTCTTTATTTAAATATATTATAATTTCACTTGTTATTGAATTGACCACTGATTTGATAACTGTGAATTTATAACGATAAATTTCAAACGTTTATTAAATTTACACAACTCATTTCACTTTATTATAATTTCTCATTATAATTAGTGGTCGAGCTCTAAATTCAGAACTTAATTTATTTCTATAAAAATTTTAAAAATTAATATGTGATAAAAGAAAAGTGCGGAAAGCGTCTAATATAGGCGTGCATAAGGGATAAGCATACCACTGCATGTGTAATTGTGCACCTCGCCTCTTATAACATAGAATTCTACTAAGTGGGCCAATAAGACTTAAAAATTATCTCCTGCTAGCTATGCGTGAGGTTATCCAGCCATACTTACACATGTCAAGATGTGTCAGGAGTTTATTAGAAAAACTTACACATTGTGAACCCTCTGTATGTGGGGGTTACGCAATTATTTTAATAATCTCTCACCATATCTTTTCACATCTGACAGGAGATTATTACTGTAATAAGACCACTTACGGAGAGAATATGAACTCCTTGTTTAATTTTTATTATTGGCACAAATTATTACTAAATTATAACTTTTATCTACCACTTTAATTTGACAATTATCCATTCACACTCGCACATTTCAACTTTAATTTGACAATTATTCATTCATACTTGCACATTTCAACTCTTTTTAAATATTGATCGCTAATTCTCTCATTCCGCACTATAGTTTTCTCACAATTTGTGTTAATAATGAGAATCAAGCTAATGCGGTTAATTACCAAACTATATACTACTTTTTAACAGGTTCTGACTTTCTTCATAAAATAGAACCCGAGTAGTCTTCTATTAAAAAAGGTTCATATTACATTGTAATAACAACTGATAGGAACAAGTATTTCAAAACATAACATCAAATTTACCCCATCATAATTAGAGATGGCAACGGAGAGGACAGAGGCAGATCAACACTAAGCGTTTTGTCTTGACAAAAAAATTATAGAACCATGATATGTTACATGATTCGCGACTAGAACATCATAGCGGATCGGATCGGATAACAACTTTTCATAAATAAAAAAAGGGAAAAATGACATATTACCTTTACTTTTTTAATAAAAACAAAAGAAAAATATAAAAATATAATAAAAAGAAAAAGAAAAATAAAATTTCCCTACCTACATCGCTAACTACACACTCTACCACTATTCGTAACATGTGAAGAGTAATAAAAATATGCTTAATTTTTCTTTTTTTGGGGAAATTATGAAAACTAAAAGTTTCCCTTTTTTATTATTTTTACTATTTTAATAAAAAAATTTACAAACCAGGTATAAAATGTAAAGAACTGGATAAATTTATTAAAGGCGGGAAATCTAACTGAGTATATTCTATGGTGTCCTTGAAACACTATGTTATGGTATCTAAAAGACTGTGTGTCAACACACCATTGAGTCTGTTGGGTGATAGGCTCTGCAACACGCTTAATGGTGTGTTGTTACACAATCTTTTAGACATCATAGAAAAACCAAATTCAATTGTAAATATGAACTTGTTTGGTATGATTTATATTTATAATTTATAAAAAGAATTTATAATAAGTGAAAATGAGTGGCAGAAATTTAATTGAAATTTAAAATATGTGATAATTATTGAGTAGTTATTAAATTAATAATTAAATCAGAATAGGAGAATTTATAAATAATAAAAATAAATCATATCAAACAAACTGTATATTTGTGAAATTATCCTCTCAAACAGCCAAAAACACGTGTTTCAAAATAAAAAACGGAAAAAGTAACGGAAGGAGGTACACTAGCTTTTCCAGTGCAAATGATGTGACAAGTCGACGTGGGTGAATCTAATTGGGTAGGTCACGCGGCGAGAGGCGGACGCATTACATAGGACAGAATACTCGTGGCATTTGTGTGGATAAATATCTGCCACGTATTCGATGTAAAATCAAACGTAAGAGATCATAAATAGCATCAAACGCTTTTGTGCCGTGTACACATTAATTGAAAACGGGTCAGGTTGACCTGCAGATTTGATATGACATGTCTAATGCTATGTTTGATTCGTGTTATAACAAAAATCTATTATAATTTTATCAAATTATATCACATTTTTTCACTTTTTAATAAAATTTAACTAATTATATTAAGACACATATCACAAAAATTCAAATTTCAAAATATATTATAGCACAATCTGATTATAACGCAAACCAGACGGACTCTAAATATATTAGTTCTTCTATAGAGTCATTGTAGTGTCTAATAGATTATGTGACAGACTTAGTGTGTCTAATAAAAGCCTGCCACATAATCTATTAGATGTTATATGGTGTCAAATAGACTCCATAAAATATCTACTAAATACACCCAAAGTAAACATTTAACACCATTTATTCAAATGTCTGATTTTACAAATTTCGCACGTCTCAGACAATTTTTTAAGAAAACAAGGCGGGCAAGAAACCAGTCTTGTTATTTCGAAAAGCTGTTCCTTCACCAATGTTTCCTCTTTGCTTTTTTTCCCCAATATTAGGGGCATTATTTCCTTAGAAAATTTGTTTCTTTAGCATTTTTATTGTAAAAAATTCAAAAGAATATCTTTTAACAAATGACAAAGATGATACATATGTAGTGCTGGATATTGTTACGGGTAACGTATATCTTAACATTGTCAAGAACAGTGTCTACCGTTAATATAACTAACCGCTACAATTCCTTCTCGTTGTTATAATTTTTTGAAAATTTCATCACTGATACAACAATTTCAACATTATATATGTAGCAAAAGATTCTTACAACGCCAAAGATGTTTCTAATGGAACCAGTAGCCAAGGGCCAAGGGGCCCTTTCTGGGCCTACGCTTCCCCCGGACCCAAAATATTTTTTCTTATTAATAGTAAACTAGCATTTCACCAGTGCGTTGCACGCGATGATAATACCAGATAATATAAGTAATTCAAGATTAAACACGATTGTATAAAAAATTATAAATTATAATATTTGATCGTTTATGCATGTGTAAAGAAAAACAATATAGTTACTACCCATAATATGATATCTTTCATTAATGAAGATAAAAAATTATTTACACAAAAAACCTAAGAAAAACATTAAAGAAAGTTTTTGTACGTAGTTTGTATTAGGGTGTCAGTGTGTAATACACGGGAAATTATGCTACATCCGATAAATTTAGCAAGAGTAAATGATGAACGATAATATAGATTACAACATTTATAGTAAAATTTGTTATTTGGCTATCTTTAACACGTATTATAATTTTCAGACATTTTTATTTTATAACTCTCGAAATATCTATATAAAATTGTCTCTAAGTGAACACTAACTTTTTCTACAAAACATACATATTATTTATTGCCCCCGTTTTTTTTTAACTTTTGTAATATGTCTTAATGATATTTAATTTTTCATAACATACATTTTTTAGAGACTAAATATTTTAATATGTTAACATAATTTAATCAGTTTTTAAAGAATTAAACCGTCATGACCAAATCAATTGGAAAATTCATGAATTGACAAATATTGGAACCAATCCAGAAAATAATATGACAATTTGAGATAAACATGGATATAGTTCATAACAAATAATTTTCAATAATTATCCATTAAAATTTTAAACTTTTTGGAAACCCAAAACCCATGAGTCAATGCTCTATTATGCATAATTCTTCTCCAAGTACGTTAATATAAGTATATATTCTCAATTCTTTTTACTAAATTACCAATGTGGGATTTCCATTTTATTCCCAAATAAAAATCAAATTCATATTGTGAATTGTGCATAAATATCAATAAATTACATTACATATAATAAAATTTCAAAATCACACAAATTTAAAGTTGTTTAAAAAATTGAATTCAATTATTACTATTTTTTTAGATGTAAAAGTTGAATTCAAGTGACTATTAAGATAAAATATGTGAAATTTTCCTTTGATGTAAGAGAACTCATATAGAAAAGTTAAGATCTTAATTTAGTTATTTAAATTATCCATTTTTGATGTTCTCTATATAAGGTAATATATTAAGATAAGACGAAAAAAATAAATGAAAATAATAAAAAGATAAAAAAACTAAATTCATATTGTGAATTTTGCATAAATGTCAATGAATTCAATTGCATAAAATAAAATTTAAAAATCTAACAAATTTTGAATCTATTCAAAAAAACCGAATATAATTTTTCTTTTAAGAACGTAGGAAACCGAATTCAAGTAATAATCTATATAATTGCATACATTATGATTATTAAGATAAAGTATGTGAAAGTTTTATTTGATGTAAGGGAACTTATATAGAAAAGTTAAGATCTTGATTTAGTAATTTAAATTACTTATTTGTGATGTTCTCTATGTAAGGTAATATATTAAGATAAAAAAATAAAAAATAAATGAAAATACTGAAAAGATAAAAAATACTGAATTCATATTGTGAATTTTGCAAAAATGTCAATGAATTACATTACATAAAATAAAATTTAAAAATCACACAAATTTAAAACTGTTAAATAAATTAAATTTAATTATTATTATTTCTAGATGTAGAAAATTAAATTTAAGTGGTTATTAAGTTAAAATATGTGAAGATTTCCTTTGATATAAAAAAACTTACATGAAAAAACTAAGATCAAGATCTTGATTTAGCTATTTAAACTATCTACTTGTGATATTCTCTATGTAAGGTAATAATATATTAAGGTAAAAAGATAAAAAATAAATGAAAATATTAAGAAAATAAAAAAAACTGAATTCAGATTGTGAAATTTTCTATAAATATCAGTGAATTACATTACATTAAAAAAATTTAAAGATTACAAAGATTTAAAACTGTTTAAAAAAAAGGAAACCGAATTCAAATTTTTTTTAAAAGATATAGAAAATCTATTCCAAGTGATACTCTGTATAATTGCATGCATTATTATGATTATTAAGATATAATATGTGAAAATTTCCTTTGATGTAAGGGAACTTATATATAGAAAAGTTAAGATCTTGATTTAATTATTTAAATTACTCATTTGTGATTATCTCTGTGTAATGTAATATATTAAGATAAAAAGATAAAAAATAAATGAAAATAATAAAAAGAAAAAAATAATCAAAGGCTAGGATTAAATGTTAAACCAATGACCAATATGCAATAACCGAATTAAATTTAGAAAGTGATTTGAGCGGAAAAATGGGAAATGAAAATTAAATTATTTTAATGTATATATAGATTAAAAAAAAAGAGAGAAAAACTGTACTTGAAAAAAAAAAAAGACAAATTGTATAAATAGTTTAGTTGTATACTCCGAGGCCAGCTTTACAATCTCAGGTAGCTATGTTATTGAATGGAATGATATTAACGGTGCAAATGTGGCAATTTATTATTAGATATTTAGAAAACATTGTCAAGGGTAAATGTTGATATTTTTAAAGACAACGTCAAGAGATGATACTGACCTTAACAACAATGTCAATTATTTAATGTATCAATTCGTCTTTTTTGTCATTTGTCAAAAAACATTCCTTCAACAGCATTACAATAAATAGAAGGATGTTTTATTAATTAATTGTAAATTTAAGCAAAGGTCCTAAATCTTTGCATTCATTTGTGCTTCTCTCCCCCAGCGGTAACTCGGTTCGAAAATCTAAATTAGAGTTACAATTTTATCAATATCAACAAGAGATACAATGAAAGAGGGGGATGTAATGAGCCTTACCTCCCAATGTAACTACAATTCATAATTACTAAAACAAGTCTCATGTGATCTGATGACATCTAAGTGATTTTGCTATACTTTAGATTCAGGGTCTGATTTCAATCACTTACTTTTATTTTGTAATAATGGGGGAAAAAAACCTATATATATACCCAATTTTCCAGCAAATAAGACATGCACCAAATTGTAGGAAGTGATCCCATCCCATAAGGTGTACCTACTTCATACATAATCCAACTTTTAACTACTTTTGACTCTTCGCTACCTCCGTTCCAAGTCTCTTTACCTAGAGCATGCCACGTGAATTTTGTGCACAGTTCAGTTGGATTTCTCTCCAACAAGTGCAAACCGCACCTCGTAGGTTAGGCATATCGGCTAATTGGCACAATAACGTTTCAAACCTAACAATTATACCATTAATTTCAATATTTCTCGCGCCCTATACCATTTCTGTCAAGTGATGCTAGTTTAACCGTTAAATGATCAAATTATTTTACTAAAAGACCAATATATCCTTAAAATATCAAATTATATTTGAGTCTTTTGGATTTTCAAATCCTTTTTTAATATTATATTATAATTAGTGAATATCCCCCTTAATTTCCAACTTAAACAAATTAAATTATTCAAATTTCTTTTGCTTTAGGTTATTTTTTACTCTTTTCCCCTTTTTTGAACTTTTAATATGATGTGAACTTTTTGTTATTATAGATTTTAAAGTGGAGCAAAAGAGGGACTTGAGAAGAATAGTTTTATGTTCTATTTCTTTCGATTTTTAATTCTCTCAAGATTTCAAGGGCATCTTGGTTTTTTAGGAAAAAAATTGATTGTCTAATAGTGAGACACAAAAAAGTTTTAACGGAAGTGGCAGATTGTACCAGAAATATTGAAATTAATGGTGTAAGTTTCATGTTTGAAACAATAGAGACAAAAAACACAATAAATCCAAACATTTAGGGGGTAGATAGTGTTAATTAGTCAAAATTCTAGTTTTAATATTTTAAGGGTGTCTTGGACTTTTAATAAAAAAATTGACCATTTAATGGTCAAACTGACATCAATTGACGAAAAAGGTAGACGTCAAAAGAAAGATTGAAATGGAGGGTGTAATTGCTAGGTTTGAAATGATAAAGATGAAAAGCATAGATAACTCAAACATTAGGGATATATAGTGTTAATTAGCCCATTCATTCTAACTTTTCTCTTCTTGTTTACTTGTTTTGATTTGGATTTTCCAAAAAAGATCACCTCCTAGTAGATCGACACTTAATAATCTGTCCTGTTCTTAATTGATCGGCATGCTATTCCATGCAAACCATGTTATTTGAATGAACGTATGAATAAAAGTCATGACAAAAAAAGTTTTAAATTACTTTATTATTAATTTTTTATTACCATCGCCCCCACAATTCATTGGGGGTTCAAAGTCATTTTAGAAAGATTAATCTAGAATGTCTAAAGTCATGCCCTTTTGTTGTCATTTTCGTCGGTCCATTGGGACCGGATTAAATCTTTAGTGGTTAATTTGGGTGTTTTACATCCAACAAAAGGACTTGTAGCACCAAAATATATTAAAGTTTTGGGGACCAAAACGGGGACTAATATGCCAAAAGGAAAACATTTTAGGAACTAAGCGCGCCCATTTCCCTAAAATATTTGGACAGAGGTTATCATAATTTTGGACAAAAATGCAAATGAAAACAAACAGAGACCATACATTTCTTTAGCCCAAAGAACATGTTAATTCCATAAATTATAATGGGACTTTTAAGACTTTAAAACACCATCCCTTTCTACACTGGGTAGATTCAGGAAAACCAGTACATATAAAAAACCAGCATAATATTACAGTCTGTTAAAATCCAACTTCGAGTTCTTAGACTGGCGACGACAGGCTGATGAGAAGTTGACCATTTATGACGCTGCAAGATCAAACAATATATGCAAGCCGGTTAAGCAAAGTACACACTGTGCTAAGGTGGAGAAATAAATTCGAAGCCCAAAGTCGTCTCACCTTTTGACGTAATAGTAACAGAAGTCAGCCAAGATGAAAGTTTGAACAGTTTCCGCGAGTAGGACCATTGGCAGCCAAATGTAACCGGCTCCAACCAAAAACAGGTACCGTCCAGCAGATTCATAGACCTGCAATCGATTTGAGTTAAGGGAGGCTTAAACATATTCAGTTATAAAAGAAGTGTGTGATTGTTCTAAATATGAATATGCTAATTACCTGAATAATCCAATGAGCACACCCCAAGAATCTGGCAACCCCGAGTGCAAACACGTAATGGGCCGTAAAAGGTTCAATCATCTGGAGCAAACTCGAGTAACACAAAACAGAATTAAAATTGTATCCCAATCGTGCATCAGGACTGAAAAAAGATGAAACTGAAAGCAATATGAACCTTGGTGTTTTGCATCATTCGAAGTTGCGGCAAGACTGAAATGGATTCCAAGTACACGGAAAATGCCCACAGCATTCGGCCGACACGTAGATGGTGTGTATGTGGATGAATAACCACCGCAGCAATGGCAGAAGGAACCAACTGCAACAGAGAGTTATAAAAAATACACAAAACTCATCATGATGATCGCCGCTCTATTGTTCATCTACGACACACATTTTCTGACAAAAAATATTTTTCTTACACAACCCTGAAAACGTTTTTGAGTTGTTAACTCCTACAGCAGATATCGAAAATTTTCCCCTAGACTATCTGAAATATAAATCTTCAATAGTGAAAAACTTGTCTAATTGACAAATTTTCATTATGTCCTGCTCATGTCCCACTCACGGTACAATAAGGTTGGTTCAACTGGAGCCTAATCGTTCTATATACTTATGACCTTGATGCAGTGTCTATTATGGTTTCAATGCATAAATTTGGTCCCACTATTCTTCCTATGATATACAAGATTACAGGTTTCAGTGTTGAGAGAGGCATAAGATCATCTAGCACTCAACTTCTTCACTATAGTTAAAACATAAAGCGCCAAAATAGTTGTGGTTGACAGTGAACCACCATAAATTGTGCATGTTTTACGATGAAAATTAGCTATCACCATATGTCTGGCGGCATTAGCCGCCCTCTTATGTGGCATGCCAGATATAGGCATTTGGCGGGATAATGCCACCAGATGCCTATCATTACTCTGTTCTACAATTTGACTATTGCAATTCTTAAATTTAAGAAGGGATTAAAGGTTAGGGCCAAACATCGCAAACAACTGAAACAAAAGACGAGAATATGAAGGGAATGGAAATTTACCACATAATATAACGGCATACTATCAAGCTCTGCAATGTAAGTTGACTTCAATTTGAACCTTATCATGTATATGACCCACAGAGTCGACACCAGTGTCAAACAATCGAGCAAGGTGTGAATGTCTCCCTCCATAACTAAACTACAAGATAATCTAGCCGCTAAAAATATAGTGGTAAGTTCTTGAGTCTTCAAAGAAAGACCTGTATCCACAAATAAAGGGAGACTATCACAACGCCGGTCAGAATGAAGTATACAAAAGCAAATGTATGTATCCGAGGTCGTGCCCAACATTGGCATGATTACAGATTTATCACAGAATAGGCAATTCGGATAACTCAACAATTACAGAGTGATAGGCTGTATGATAATCCTTGAACTTCAATATTATTAACTCTAAACTAGAATTCTCATAGAGACAACAATACTCAGTTTGTGGATTCTACTTACCTGCAATTGAAGCTCTCCCAGGATTCAAACCAGCTAATGCACACAGAAATTTATAAGAACATAGTAAACAAGTTCTAGTATTTTGACACACGCAAGAACAAATCAAGAGCAAGAACAGTCACAATTATTTAACATCTTCACCGGAATTATTCTTTCCCCGTAAAAGAATATGAATTGCATCGAAAATCTACAGTTAATTCCTTCAGAATTGAATCCCAAAAAATTAACCAAACTTGGCAAAACAAATACTAAAATCCAGACCATCAATTTAATCCCAGGAAAGAAAGAACAATTTAATTTAAAACCCATAATCAGAAACAAAAGGGATTTACAAAAAATTAAAAAGAAAAGGGAAAAATTAAACTAAATGATACCAGAGCAAGTCTTCTGGGTAGTGAGTTTATAAACCAGCACCAAAATCCCAGCAAAATGGATAGCTTCAGAGGCTACAAAGAAATGGTTGTGATCTTTTACACAGAGCTTGAGAGCCACCAGCACCGCCAAAACAGTCGTCACGGCCAAAAAAGTTTTCACCTTTACCGATTGCCGGCGAACCCATGCAAACAGCCGGTTCAACGGCGCACTCCGCCGCCGCCCCATCTCACTATAGAGAAGATTTTCCGGCGAAAATATAAGAAGAACTGAAGAAGAGAGTAAAAATGAGGGAAAATCGGTGGGTTGGAGAGTGCATGCAAGAGATTGTGTGTTGACAACTAATTGGATTTGGGGAATTGCGTTTAAACATTGAATGCGTGGTTTGGCCGTTGATTCTGACAATGAATACTATTTCGGATTTGACTTAGGTGAGACAATAATAATTTTTTTATTATTAGTTTAATTTAACAATAAATAAATAAATGTGGATTTTTAAAATAAAATTACATTTCATTCACCGAATTTTGTTTCGTTCAACTTTCACACAATTTCACCTAATTCTTTATTTTCCCCCACTTTTGTCTCAATTATTTCATTTATTAATTCATTACGTCCCTTCCATCTATTTTATCGTTAACTAACCGTTGAAGGCATCCAAGTAAAGGACAAATTGAGAATAATTTTCCTCTCAAAAAAATTGAGAATAATTTTAGAAAAAAGCCTTCCACAAACTCAATGCAAAAGGACCTACCATCATTGTGCAACAATGCCTAATGTATTTCGTAGAGGAGTCGTCAAATTTGGACAGGGCATATAGCTAAATAATTTTTGCACATGGATATAAATGGGGGGAATATAAAAAAACGGGGACAAAACTGTATCAAAATTGAGGGTACGTGGACATAGAATAAAAATTACACTTAAAACAAAAAAATGTGGATTTTTAAAATTAAATTTCATTTTCCTCAAAGTAAATTTAATTAATTAAGCAACTGTTACTAATATCTCTTCCTTTGTCAAGGACCATTTATAACAAAGAGTTTGACATGGTTAGCCAGCTATTTTTAATTTGAAGTAGAAATAGCTTTGTTTGGAATAATTGATTAAGATTTGTATAATACTCGATTCGACTCTATTCTGAATCCTGCATACCCTCATCCTTGTATCAACTAAAACATTCAACATAGAAGGAAATAAGATAGAAACCTTGGACCACAGTAGGAATTGTTGCCCCATTGTTCATGCCAAAGCTTGGTTTCTTGTATATCTTCTTGGCAAACAGTCTGAATAAACAAACTCTTAGTAACTAAAAATTAATGAAAAGATATATCCATTTTTTCCATGAAATAGTGTTGGGCCAACGTCGTTACCATAAACATATATACATATTTACCTTATCCGGGAATTCTACCCCTGATAAAAGCTTTGGGACAAATACACATTTTTGAGGTGTCTCGTACGAGATGCATCTGGATTCATAAGGAAATAGGTTAAAAAAAAAAAAAGATAAGAAACAATACTCCTGAAGCACTGGAAATTCACTCAAATTTGCGGTCTTACAAAACAGTTGGGGTGCACTCGTAATCCTCAGTATCAACTTCAGCTAAACTGGAGTCTTCAAGTTTCAGATGCATGAAACTGTTAATATGCTCACTGAGAACATGATATCAGTAGATAAGTTTTCCAGAGTAAATGTTTACTGAAGCATCTTGTGTTTAAGTTATTACTCTTACTTTAAAGTAGAACAAAAGCGTAATTTTAAAGTAACACTTGTTATCAAAATAAGCAAATTTTCTTTGCTAAGCCTGACATATTTTTCATAAAATAGAATTCATAATACCTTGAGATGCTATTTACCACTGGATTATGATCCTTCATTAAGAATCTTTCAGAGAAGGATCTAATCTTTCGACCAAGCTTGCTTGAGCTTCTTACAAACAGCTTATCAGGATTCTCCATGTTCCTCATTATTTCATAATCCTGCACATAATAAAACTTTTAGAACTAGCAAGTAAACCCAAACATGTCAAAAGGTTACTCAAAAAATGATTTTAATCATATAGCCGAACATGTTCAAATTTCTCCTACCTTTAATTCTTTCTGATTTTTCATCGTCTCAGCTAAAAGACGCTCTTCGTCAATGAAAGGAAGTTTGCAAATTGCCTATGGGAGGCATAACAAAAAGCACATTGGCAGCTATAAATTGAATGATCATAAAAATATAAACAATCAACAAGGGAAGGCAGAAGTTAACCTGCGAAGTGAATCTTTTCCCATCAATATCCATCTCGAACTCTATACATAACAAAAAGGAAATAAAAACCACCTGATGCTTGTTTGCAGCAAGTCACTTTTCACAGTGGAAAAGACTTACCGGCAGGGTAAAAGTCAATGATCTTAGAGCTCTCGTCGATCATCAACCGCCTGTATGCTACAGGTAGAGCATGGGCACTACACAAATTTGCTTTCAGATGGTAAGTTTCACACGAACAAAAATGCACACTACAAAATTCCAATGGTTACTGAATAATACCTTCTTGGAGGAAGAACTGCCATGAGCTGATCAAAGGGTTTAAATGGCCGTCCTTTCTGAAAATTTATATTCAACTGTGAAAGTCCCTTGAAGTCAGATGCAAATGGAGCATAATGGTATGGATAAAACCTGTGAATAAATTATCATAACAATTTACTGAACTTCTGCAGCACTATGTGAGAAATAAACGTACATTGGTGAGAAACTTACTACCATGTCCATGAAGGAACTCCAGAAAAATAGTAAAGAAGAACCCAACAGAGTCCTTCACCGTACTTGCTGACCTATATACAATTAGGAGAAAACACACATGTCATAAGATACCAAAAGCTACACCAAGCTATTAAAAGAGTTATAATTAAAGTAACTTCTATGTGATTTAAAGCTGATTACCACTTCTTTTCTGGTGGTTTCTATATCCCTGGGGCTTTCGACAGAAAATTTTTCCTTATAGTATCTCTCTCTCCATCCGGCTACACCCAATTTAACCTGTAAAAATAGAAAGAAAGACCTATCATCATCCTACACAAGATTATTGAAAAAAGAAACAAGAGAGAGGAGGAATTTTATAATATAATTTTATAGACCTTATCCATCCGGAGGCTACTGTTCTTGAACGTATCTTCCAACCCTCGAATTTGGTCTTTTAATTTGTGTTTAAGCTCTTTCGTGTTACGTAGAATCTGAGATGAAAAAACAATACCAAAATGTACGTATAAGCAAGAGTGGAAGCAGGAAAAGGGCATACTTCATAACTTAAATGGGAATAACTTTCATAAATAGAACAGAACGTACTTCTGAATCATCCAAACTTAGCTTGTCAATCTGGTTCGATGCAGCATTTACATCAAGGGACACATCAGACATAACCAAATTCAAGCCATCTCCAATCCCTTTCCCTTCATCTTCATCAATTTGCTGAATAAACATACTATGCTGATTAATTTCACTAAGTAGTACCTTATACCAATACTTTCATTCGATCAGATACAAAAAGTAGTTATCCAAAATTACTTCATCAGCAAGCTCTGATAAAATACGCCTCATCTTTTTGTCCCTGAGCCGAGATCTCTTTGCGAATATTTGATCCTCGTATAGGCCAACACAAAGTATGAACCGCTCGACTCTTTTTAGCTTAATGTAGCTCCCATGTTTCTCGTTCACCTGTCAAAATGTCACCATAAAAAAATGTAACTAGCAAGTTTTGGATAAACTTAACTTCATTTACATGTACATAAGTTAGACCACATAAGCATATAAATGAATTACCCGTTCCAAATCAACCAAATAACCTCCCAAATTCTTGAATTCCATTTTGTATACATGCATCAAGAGATCTATAGCACCCTGATAGCAAAGATTTTTTTGTACATTAATTACAAGTAACATGTCTCATTTTAATATTTAAAGAATGCTTTATTAAGTTAGGACTACAAAAGAATTAAAAGAAAACCTCGTGTATCTCCAGGCTCGGGATATGAGGAAGAAAATCATTCCCGGCCAAGAAACAGATGAAGACAAAATCGTCGACTATCCTTTCAAATTCCACCACAAACTTCTCCGGAAGGTCGGTAATCTCCATAACCAGCTCCAAGTACTCCCTCAGTATCCAAACATGCAGAAACTACACAATCAAGAGAAATTTAGTAAACTAAAGAAAATTCTAATTACAGCATATATATATGTATTATATGAATAAATGCTACTTAAGAGAGTGATACCAGGAAAGGCTTTTTCAACAACATAGATTTTTTACTTTTCATATGAACAGCTTTATCAAATACTGCAGATTTTTCTGAACTTAAAACATGAGCTCTTTGAACACTTTGCTCAATATCTGATACTCGGGAAGTTGGCTCATCTTGGACCCGTACATCCTACACAATAAAGTTCAATATTAATTTCTTTTTTTTTGCTTCCATTTTTTTATAACTTGTTAAACATGTACTACTAGAATATGATAGCTCATGAACACACTTAAGCTGGAATCAATATTTTTTATTTTTTCAGAAACATCAAATTAGACTCTCAAGCTTGAATTATAATAGACTCCTTAAAGCTAGAATCGTCTAAGGCACCTGCAGAAACAGTCATAGAAGTTATACCTCTCTTAATATAGAGAAATACATTTCATGGGTTGCCAATGCAAGCATAATCAGGTCTGCATCCTGTGTTTAAAAGGCGACAAAATTAGACCGTAAGGCACAAGTAAAGGGCAAAGTAACGAGAGTACTTGAGATTTTTTTTTTCAACTCCACACTTCTTTTCACAAAAATTTGGTCACACGAAATGACACTGAAATCATGATCTTATACATACCAGGCCATAGAGGCAGTGGCGTGTATTTGGATCATAACCAGTCATTGTACGCTGAGCACGAATGAAAGACAAAATCTTGTGCTCACCCTCTCCCGGGCCATTAGCATCCGAAAAAATAACCTAAATTATATGCACAAAAATTGCTTTAATCAATCCAATATTTAGCAGAAATTGTTATGAAATCTCCTTGAAATAAAACCTGTTAAGAAAAACTTTTCAAAAAACCTTTATATCCCTCCAGGCTGCACTGCCATTTATTCGCCGCCTGATATAGCATTCGAGTTTCCTTGACAATGCGAACATAAATTCCGTTCCTGGTGTGATGACATTTGAATCAGAAACTTGTGAGTCTTCTTTCGTCAATACCCTTTTTCCTTCCTTCTCAAATTGTTTTCTCAACGTTTCTTCCATTTCCTCCTGCATTTACATCAATATAAGTCAGAAACATTAGTAACAACAATACATGCTTAAATAGGAACATTGTAACTTGAACGCGAATAGTGCTACTAAGTTAAAATAAACCAAAAGAGATGTCTTTACCGCAACGCTATTTTCCTTGGCCCTGCGATACCGTCTGGCCCTTTGCTGATTCATTTTCGCTCTCGGGGCCACTCCATCTGTATCAAACATCAAGTCATGAGCTGTAACTGAAATTATCTTTACAGCTAAAACAGTAATTTATACTGTAAAAAGAACAAATCAATGAACACATAAACATCACCGATCAGCCTATCACCTATAAAAGTTTTGGCCATCCGATTCCTAGAGGGCGATATAAACTTCTCTGTACAAGTTCTAAATCAACTACGAAAATTTCGACTCAACTTTACTGATAGATCATAAAAGTCCTTGCCATTAGATGTTAAAGTTTTAGCATTTTGTACACAATTTGGCATTGATCCTGCTCTTGATAATGAATAATAGTTCTCTGCTCTCCACACAATGAGAGAAGGACCAGAAGGTTCATAAATTGCATTGAAGTTTTCTTCTGCTTGAGGAATAGGCTCTGCAAATTCATGAAATCTGGAAAAGATCATTACTCACCTATGGCTAAGTATAACAGCCTCCGTGGCCGTACGATGTCGAAAAGCAGATCGATGTATTCAAAGATATTGTCAAAAACTTCATCCCACGTTATTGGGGGAAACAGCTGAAAACAACAACACAATATGGAGTTATTAGGACAAATTAAACTAAAGAATCATTTCAGTGGACTTGGGGGAAATCAAGAAAGTTAAAGAGCATACATACATCATGATCAGGACGAAAACAGGGATGTATGATCCCATTCATGTCTATGTAAAAATTGTCGAACTCCCCATTTTTGTTCGGCAAATCATTCTCCACGAACTCCCCATTTTCTCGTACAGCATGAACTATTATCTTGGGATATTTGTTGGTTAGCCATCGGTAATAAGATGGGACTCCCATTTTCTCTTCTTCTTCTCTCTCTGATTATTCTATCCCTCTGTTACTGTACTGGAAAGGACAGCAGATGGTGCAAAACCAAAATACTTCCGATTCTCAGAAGTCTGGTTTTAGAGCAGCAAAAAGTGACTGTTTCTTTCTCAAGAAAAGAATCATTTCTGAGCTAAGATTGGAATGTCAGTTCCCGATGTAAAAATCAGATCATCAAGAAATCATTCTTTTGTTGGATTAATTGCTCGCTTCCCCTGTAAGCTTTCCTGAATTTCACTTTTGAACTGTCAAATTCTAGCAAGAAAGCCCAATGGCAAAGGTGCTGGCTGGTAACTGGCTGTGTGTTTAAATACATGGCAAAAATAATGTACGTGTAGTATTACAGTAGTAGAGGCTAAAATGTCGTTCTAGGACAACGTTACACTATAAGGTTAAGCGGTTGGTGCATACCGTAAAAATGGAATGGAGAAGGAAGAGAAGAGGATGATTTTAAAAAAGAGATAAATAAAAGAGGAGGGTAAAGAGTGAGATAAATAAAAAAGGAGGGTAAAGTGTGCTATGGATAGAGAAGTCTCGTGCTATTAGTAGGTAATCATTCATTCTATTTTTTATAAAATGGGATAAACATATTGTTTTATCTTTAAATTATTTTTTCTCTAATTACACAATATACATAGATAAAATTGTAAATTTATTCTATTTTATAAAAGATTGTCTAAACAAACCTCTAAATAATATTTTTCTAGATAAAAAGCATGGATCTCTTTTTTGGGTCTATAGGGAAATTCTTCTTCGCAATTAAAATTTATATTTTCCTTTTTAAAATTTAAACTACATGGATTTTCAAATTCACATACGATGTGAGGTCTTCTCAAATGTCTCATAGCTGAATTGTTTACAAATGATATGTTTTTGTTTTTCTTACTTATGACATTATGTTAGAGTAATACTATTTAGTACAACTGGTGATTGACACTATATATTAATATGACATTAAATGATAAGTTCAATTAAGTAAATAATTTATTCATGGGATGTTTGATTCAATTTATGGTAGTTGATTTATAAAGATAAATTATAAAGATGTGAAATGAGTGATGTAGATTTAATAGAAGTTTGAAATTTGTGGTTATAAATGAGTAGTTATCAAATTAATAGTCAAATCAGTTGTAAATGAGATTATAATGTGTTTTGTTAAAGAGTATCAAACAAGGGCTAACCATTTAACATCACATTAGTTGCCACCTCAACTAGTGCCAAGTACCACTGGTATTACATATCATTATTTATATTGATACAGTAGACGAATATTCTATACTCCCTGCATCCCATGAAAATAGTCTCATATCAATTGCCACATAGATTAAGAAAATCCAATTAATATTCTTGGAAAACTGAAATTTTATGAACATTTTTCATAATATACACATTTATTTAATTGTTATTTATCTTTATTGGTTCTTATTTGTTTATATAAATGCACATCAGATATGGGTACATAAGAAAACTTAAAAATTAAATAATAAAAGTGGACTATAATTTAGGACAAATAAAAAAAGAAAATGGGACTATTTTCACTAGATGGGGGAGCAAAATTTATGGGTTCTGATTCTCATTAGTATACCTAAATTCCTACGCATGCGCTACACGGGAAGACATCAAATCAAGCTATATCTTAACATTAGTATGAAATATTAAAGAATATATGATTAACCACATTGAATTGTAACATTTTGATTATCTTATTGAGAGTTAATAGTTATTATATTTTATTCGATATGGAATCCAATCAAATGAACTCAATAGAGACGATAAAAAAATACGTCAAACCCAATACCCGTGAGTATTCGACCCTATTAAGACAGAGAATACCCGACTTAACAGGTAATTAGGCCCGAGATCAAATAAAGAAAAATCGGTAATCAGTTGGGGAAGGTAATCATACTTTTTTATCTGTACTCTGCCCCTTTAACCATTTCATGTCAATATATATATATATTAAAAGTTCTAATGATTTGAAAAGTAAAAAGAAAATGAAGTTTATCAAAAAAGATTGGTAATTTCAATTGCAATCGTAACTCTATCTCAACGACAATACCATTCATTAAGTGAGAAATGAAAACAAAAATATATAAATATATAAATGGGCTAATAAATTAGAGATCATTTATCCCTATCTGTCTCCAGTCCGTGCTCCGTTTAAGTGGGGATGGGTATGGCCATATGGGGGTAGGACAAAAAAGTTTGTGCTGTCTAGGAAATTACTGTAGAAAAGGGGTGCTAATTGAAAAATATGGTTTCAAAAAGATAAATGATATTTACTTAAATGTCTCTTTACCCTATCTTTCTTGAAATCACAATTTTTAAAGAGTGTAAATAAATTTAAGAGTGTGTGTACAAGAACTGTATACCTAGTGTATATAAATAATATCTCTCATTACAAAATTGTCAACAACATGGCACGTATTTTTACACTATAAAGAGCAAAAGTACAAGCCAATTTTTGTGAGCCTAGCAGGCTTAAAGAATTTAAATAGTGACCCTTCATTTTAGATATAGAAATGTAATAAATAATGTCTTATTCATGCTTGATATTTGGTGATTTGTTGAGTTGATCAATGACTTATTCATGCCACTTAGAGTCCATGCGGTTGCATGGATATTCCGTGGATGTGACGAGGCCGTAGTGCGGCCTCTGTTGCCACATGGACTCTAGATGGCCCCCGGTCAGCGCCGTCTAAGTAGATCTGATTCTATTTTTGAAACTATATCTGTTACTATAGAAGGACTGCAGCTTATTGATTAGTTAATATCCATGTAGTTGTGGCTTGAGACAATTTTATTTAATCATTAATTTAAATTTTTTGGAGTGTTTCAATACTATTTGGAACTTGGATATAAATAATTAGATACAGTAATTGGTTATTTTAATAAATATGTTTAACAAAAATAATGAGATAAATATTGCAAAATTACATAAACAAGTTCAACAAGAAACCGGAAAAAGTGATGTTTGATTCTCAATGGAAATGATCTCTAACACCATATGTTGCCATATGGCTATATGGCCAGGTATCGGAGCACGCCACTTGGTTGTGGTTTTTCATGTGCCGTGTTTTAATACATGATACAAGCTCATATGACATTACATGGTATTAGACCAGGACTACGATTTTCAGTTTGAAGTCCACATTTTTGGTTTCATTTGGCAAGTCTATATTTTATGGTAGAACAAATTTTCTGTCACATTAATTTAAATTGAAAGGGAATTGCTATTGGTACTATTACAAATTTTTTATTGTACACGGAGTAGGAGGGCGCAAACTAGTTTATTGAAATATTTGCTTTACACCTTTTGGTATTTGTTTTTTTTTTATTATTTTATTGTTTAAGTTTTTATATCTATATATTTTGCAGATGTGATTCTACTATTTATGTTTAATTTGTGTTATTCGTTCTTTGGAAATATTACGATAACTAACTTACCAACAAAAAAAATTATAGCTAAGTCCCTGCATGTGTGATTGTTTTTGACTTAAAAATATTCATGAGATTGGACAATGATTTATTTGTACATGATTGTTTGTCTGGTACAAATGTTCATTAGATTTGACAATCGTGTTCTTTCTTTTCTTTTCTTTTCTTTTCTTTTTTTTTTGAGAGGGCCGATACCATTAAAAAGTTGAAAAAATTGTATGTCTATTTCTTTGTCGAATGATTATAATAATACTAAAAGCACGAAAATATCAGCAGAGCTATATTCTTGACATGGTGTTAGGGATGACCAAAAAAAATAATAAAAATAAGGCCACCGATAAGAATCAAGTTACTTTGGGCCTCCACCAAATGTGGAAAAGTAATATGGTCCCTCCTTGTTATATATAACTAGTAATTTCACCCGTGCGTTGTATGAGATATTAATAGTAGATGATATAAACAAATCGAAAAAATTAAATTGCATTGTATAAAAAGATTTAAACTATAATATTTGATCATTTATGTGTGTGTGAAGGAAAACATTATAAGTGCTACTTGTAATACGATGTAATCGATAGAAGTTAAAATAAAGAATATTACTCCCTCCGTCACATTAAATTATTTCCCTATCATTTTTTACACAGATTAAGAAAAGTTAATTATATTGTTAGAAATGTTCAATTTTGTGCATATTTGATTCAAGATAAAGATTAATTCATATTTGATTTAAGCTAAAAAATAATGATAAAAATCATTGATTTAAGTTATAGATCGGAAGAGCACACGTCGAGAAAGATTAATAAAAATCATTGATTTAACTATAATATATCTTTT
>CAVNYN010288781.1:0-18186 GCA_963692815.1 Nyctanthes arbor-tristis | reverse complement strand
CAAACGCTGCACATCCAAATGTTTTCAAATATGAATAGTCATTTGTCTGATTATTCATATTTGAAAACATTTGGATGTGCAGCGTTTGTACATCAAAGACATGGAAAACTGGAACCTAGGTCTTTAAAATTTGTTTTTCTTGGCTATGAAGAAGGGACCAAAGGTTACAGATTATGGGATTTTCAAAATTGGGGTTTTAAAGTTATTATCTGTGGTGTTGTGGTGTTTAATGAGTCTGAATTGCAGTGCTTTAAAGTAGAATCTGTTTCTATTGTTTCTGATGTTTCTCTTGAGGTGGAGACATCTCAAGGTAGAGAAAATGTGAATCTTATACTTGATATACCTGATAATGCGCCTGTTGATGAAAATCTAAGTGATTTACCTGCTGAAAATGTTGAAATTGAGCATGACTTTCCTGCTGAAAATCCTTTGTGTGATTATGAACTTGCTAGGGACAGAACTGGATGGAATGACTCGGTTGGGGTTTCAGATTCTGATTTTGTGTCCTTTTATACTTCTTTATCTGATGAATGTGAACCTTCTTCTTTTGATGAAATGCTGATTTCTAAAGATAAGAGTAAGTGGTTTACTGTAATGAAATTAGAAATGGATTTTCTAAATAAGAATGAAACTTGGATTCTTGTTCCAAAACCGAAAGATCACCTTAAGCTGTCTTCGGGTGTTTGTCCTAGTTATGAGGATGAACTAAGAAGGATAGAATCTGTTCCTTGTGCAAATGTTGTGGGTCGATCATGTATTCAATGGTCTATACCATACCTGATTTGGTGTATACAATTAGTGTACTTAGCAGGTTTTTTGGCCAATCTGGGTGAACTTCATTGGACAGCAATGAAGTGGTTGTTCAAGTACTTGAAGGGTACTATGAATGAGGGTTTACCATTTGGAAAACAATCAGGTGAGATCGTTCTTAAAGTAGATTCTGATGTTGCTGGTAATATTGTTAAGAGAGTCTACATTTACCTATTGCTTTACAAGTCTAAGGACTGTTTACATATTTTTAAATATTGTATCAGTCTAGCTTGTCTGTGTAGATTCTGTTCTACTGATTATTTTTTAAATTCTGTCATATTTTGTTACTTTGTGTTTCGTTAGGTACTTTGTGTTTCTGTGAGTATTTAGTTTATGGTACTTTGTGTTCATTTACTAACTTTGTATTTGTTTCGTGCAGGTGAATAAAGAAGCTATGAAACCAGGATTTGCTTCGGACCGCTATAACCATTGTTTTTAAAAATAAAATCAAGGTGGAGATTTGTTAGAGTTGCTTTTATTTTAAAACCAAAATCAGTTTTGTGAAACACGCTTTTTCTAAAATACTGCTACTTCATCTTGAACCGTTGGATCACCAAGATTGATCACAGCCATTGACTAGCCATATAAAAGGACGGCCTTCTTCAGATTAGGGCAAGCAGTTCATACGCCTCTTCTTTGTGCTCTCTACTGTGTATTGCCTCTCTAGGTCTTTCTCTTGTATTCTTTGTGAAATCTCTTTGTGAGATAGGGTTAGATCTTCATAGGGCTTGTTGGAGCTTTGTTTGGGTTGTATAGCAGTAGAGGTTAGAGGTTTTGATATTGTGTTTTCGGTTGTTCTTGGTGAACGGGATTTGTAAACGTTGTGGTTATAGTGGAACGAGGCTTTTCACTCCGGTGGAGCTTCAAACGGAGACGTAGGCGGTGGTGCCGAACTCCGTGCCCTTCGGGGCGAACATATCGTTGTTTTGTGTTTTTCAGTTTTCTCGTGGGTGGTTTGGGATTAATTTCTGAATTCTTGGGTCGATTATTACAACAGATCGCTTACATAGATATATGTCAGGCATTTTCATGCCTGTGGGATCATCCCAGTTCCAGAAGGGTAGGGCAAAAGTATCATCATTGATCAAATATCCACAAATTTTCTCGAAGAAATACAAGTACCATCTCTGCCATGGGAAGAAGAGCCAGGAACCATGGACTTCTTACAAAAGCTTTGGATTCCCCTGTTGAGTGTAACCTCCATCGCAATAAGCACAATGGACATTAGCTTGCTGGGTAAAGTTTCCTGGATCAGTTGACTTGAGATTCTTCATGAGTTGAATGGCATTTGTTGGTATAACCACGTCCCAAGAACCAAGAACCCCAGACCCCAGTGAGCGAAATCAGAAACAGAAAAGAAGAACACACCGAGATAACGTTCAGCAGTGAGGCCCCGGTGAGGTTCGCAGTGCCAAATTAATGACACTCCTACTCCTACCGTTGAAACTCCACCGTAGTGGATCTACTTCCAGAGATCGCTTTTAGAAAACAAAGGGAACCCAAGGTTTACATATACATACACCAAGGGTACAAAACACAAGACAACAGCCTAACAATCTAGATCTACACTCACACTCTGATTTTCGCAAGTTCCCACAAAGAGAAGACCCACAAAGGCAACAAAACAGAGAGTATACAGAGAGATCTCTCAAACCCTAACTATTGGATAGAAAGGCTGCGTATGAGCTTCTGCTTGAGGAGAGAGAAGAAGACACCAATATATACTTCCACCAAGGAACGGCTCAGATCAAACCCCTCCATCTAACGGTCCAGATAGTAAGCCATTTGATAACCCGGGCTGACCTTTAACGGTCTAAAACAAGGAGTGCAAGGCTGGCCCAATACAAATTTGAGACCAAAAATATTACAGCATTCATGTATTTTTATAGTGACACGATACACGAATCGGTGGTGAATGTCTGGGGAGGCATTCGAGTGCGCATGACGCTGGTGTAGGATGGTGTATATGACGAAATATTAGAGGCTGCCGAGGGGCAGCAGTTGATGGGTAAGCCATTGGGTTCTGTGGCCTTAATACAATCTTTGAAATCCGGCAATGCAGGGGCTGAAAAGGCGTCCGGATTATTCCTTCGGTTGAGCTTTCCAGGAGAAGTTTCCGGGATGGTTTCTGCTCGTTTATTCTCACCATCCATGGATTTTCATAAAACTATTTGTGGCGGTTGTTGGCGAATTGAGAGTTGGGTCTCTTGTAGAAGTTTGTAGGAGAAAGTTGGGGTGAAATGGAAAAAGAAGAAGAACACGCAGAGATATTAGCAACATGAGAAGCCATTGCAGGAAGAGAAGCCATTGTTTTCTGTACGTCGCATCATCATACCATCTTCTATAAATACTGCTCAGTTCATCTATATGGCACTTTTGGCTGTGCCTAAAATGAAGATGTTGCTTATAATTCGTACTGAATCTCACAATATTTTAATGCTCAAATTGCGAAATTAGGCATATTATCATTATTTTTTATCTCATTTTTATTCTTTACACTGTTTGGCAACCATTTTTAATTGGGATAGTTTACAAATGAATTTAAAATTCAAATTTTATATAGGAGTCGTCAAGTAATGATGTCATGTGGCGGTAATGATTAAAATGATTGTGAAAAGTTAAATGACATTAAATATGCGGCTTGAAGGTGCATTGCTACATGACAAAAATTTAAAATTTAAATTGGTCGATAAATAATGTTAATTTTTAAATGGTAAGCAAACAAAGTTCAGTGTCTTTGAAAGGGACCCTGGAGTCCAATTCTCAATACGGTTAATTTCACAAATCGTCCCCAACCTTTGAGCTAAGAATTTGTTTCGTCCTCAACCTCTTTTTTGCCTCTTTTGTGCCTCTAACCTTTAATAAATACACGCAATTCGTCTTTTTTGCCACTATTCTATAAAATTTTCAATAAAATAACGATTATACCCCTTAAAATTTTTAAGTCTTTTTTAAAAAAAGGTTTAAAAATAATTAAAAAAAGAAAAGAAAACACCCAACCCACCCCCTACGCCACCATCTTCCTTCCAAGATTGGCCGCCGAAACTGGTAGCATTCCGACAGCCGGCCATTTTGCTACCAGAATGGCAGCATTCCGGCGGCAAAAAGCCATTTGCTACCGTCAGTAAATTGGGGAGATTCACCCCCCTTTTGGTTGCCGTAACGACAGCCTTGGTTGTATTTTCCGACAGTACTCTGGTAGCCAAAAAAGAGGGGTTTCACCCCCTTTTTGGCTACCGTTTCTGGCACAAAATTGGGGGAGACTCTCCCCATTTGTGCCGCTAGAAAGGACAACAATTTAGCTGTCAGAAACGGAAACATTCATTGCCGTTTTCGGCGGCCAAAGGGGGTGAATCCACTTATTTGCTAACAGTAAATGGGGGGATTCACCTCCCTTTGGCCACCAAAAATAGCAACAAATGCAATCGTTTCCCGCAACACAAATGGGGAGAGTGTCCCCCCTATTTTGTGCCACAAAATAAAGGGGACACTCTCCCCATTTGTACTGCGGGAAACGGTAAATGGCAACAAATACTGTAGTTTCCGACAGTCAAAGTGCTGCCATTTCTGGCAGCACAAATGGGGGGAGTCTCCCCCCAATTTTGTGCCAGAAACAGCAGCCAAAAAGGGGGGGTAAAACCCCTCTTTTTTGGCTACCGGTGTGCTGCCAGAAATGGCAACCAAAAAGAGGGGGTAAATCTCCCCAATTTGCTGCTGACAGCAAATGTGAGGGGGGATTCACCCCTTTTTTTGACGCTGGAATGCTGCAATTCTGGCGATAGTTGGTAGAATGGCCGGCTGTTAGAATGCTTCCATTTCTGGCTGCTAATCTTGGGAGGGGGAGGGGGAGGGGTTTTTTTTTTTAATTTTTTAATTATTTTTAAACCTTTTTAGAAAAATTAAAAAGTTTAAGTAATATAATCGTTATTTTGTTGAAAATTTTATGGAATAGTGACAAAAAGGACGAATTATGTGTATTTATTAAAGGATAGGGGTACATATGAGAGAAAAAAAAAGGTTGGGGACGAAACCAATTAACCCTTCTCAATAATTGAACTATTATGCAAGGAAGGGATGTGGTGACCTGGCTCCACTTTGATGTTATTCTTGTCACCTCAAAATTCACACTAGAGGACAAAACTCATGTAATCACACAAGTGATAGGGACGTACGGGTATATCGATCCACAATACTTTCGATTAAGCCAATTTATTGAAAAAAGTGACGTTTACAGTTTCAGCGTTGTTCTTGTTAAACTATTGACAACACAAGGCCAACACATTCTCATGTAGTCTAAGAGGACATAGGATTGGCAGCAAGGTTTGTGCTATGCATAGATGAAGGAAACGTTGAAACTATTCTCGACACCCATGTTTTTAGAGCAAGCTGCAGGTAAGAAAGAACAGTTTGTTGCGGTTGCTAAACTTGTGCACTGGTGCCCAAATTTGAACGGAAAGGAAAGGCCGACCATGAAAGAAGTAGCCATCACGTTGAAGAGCATTAGGATGTCTCAGGAGCCGCCACCTGTTCCCAGTACTCTGGCTGAAACTAAATTCGAAGCGGTGCATTTGCTGAGATCAATATTAATATCCGATGACGATTATACATGGACAAGTATTTATAACAATATCATCCCTTCACCATGTATTTGCCCCTTAAAAATTCACTGTTTGATCCATGCACGCTTAGTGGGTTTATATATAAATAGTTTCCTCAATGTTCATCGCAATCTTCTGGTTGTGTAATTGTGCACTTAAGCCGCTAAATTGGAACATTTTCTAGATGTATGTATAGTTAAGTTCAAATTTCCGTGTCAGATATGGTCTCTCTACATGGGTATATATATAATATATTACTCCTTTTTTGGAAAAAATTTCTGTAGTCCTAATGATGCACGTTGTGTATACTTTGTTAAGAATGAAAAGCAATGGAAGTTTAATTCGTGGAAGCCGGGATGGCTTACAAAACTCTAACAATTAGTAAACTATGATTGTAACACTAAATTATGTGTGTTAATCTGCTTCAAAATCTTTACGTGGCTTTTTGGAAAAGCATTGAACAGCTTTTATGAAACATCTTTAGCAAAGAGGATAATGGAAATCATCATATATTCATCTTAATGCAAACAAATAATATATATTCATCTTTTAACCCATTATCATCAACTTTATTTAAATTATTAAAAATCATTATATTGATTTGAACTCAATAATTCATGTGCTGATCCTCCTATATTCACTGATTGATATATAATAATAACCATTCAAATAATAATAATATCAATGAATGAATCATGATCAAGATAAGAATACTTCCCCAAATAAATAAATAAATAAATAAATAAATAAATAAATAAATAAATAAATAAATAAATAAATAAATCAATCAAGATAAGGAGATGTGACACACGTTAGATATAAATTATTACAAATATATGAATTTTATATATATTCATCTTCATGCGAACAAATAATACATATTCATCTTTTTTCCCATTATCAACTTTATTTAAATTATTAAAATTCATGTGGTGGATCCTCCGAGATTCACTGATTGATATCTATATATTATAATAATAATAATAATAATAATAATAATAATAATAATAATAATAATAATATATTAATAAAATGAGAGGTGTTGTGGTACAGTTTGACCGAAATTTTCCCACCCAAAATGCTTCAAGTGGGGGCTTTTTGGTCATTTTGATTGGTTTGTGGTAACCAATGCGGTAACTTTGATGTTTATCCCTTCTACTTTTTGGTTTTTAATTTTTGAATTGTCTCATCTTCATAATTCTATCTTATCTTTATAATTCTATGTTTAAGTTATCTTATCTTTAAATTTTTAAATCTTCCTTTCATTTCAATGTGAAAACAACAATCAAGAGCAGATTTATTCAAAGGTTTGAGAATTGACTATGATATCATCATATCACATGGGTCTTGACACACACAAATAAAGTTAATATAATTGATGTTTTTTATGAATTGAATACTTATATCATACAACAAAAATTAAAATAAAATATAACTATACTTGAAAAAAATAACTATTAATAATTAAGAATTTAAAAAAATAAAATTAAAAAGAAAATGACTACCCCTCTATATAGTCTTCTCCTTATACGATATCAAGTTTTTAATTTTTTTAGCACATGTGAGAATCTAATTTCTCAAATCTTTATAATAAGTTAAATTATTTTAAATTATTCTTCTCATGCATCACACGGGTGAAAAACTAGATTGCGTTAATTGTTTTCAATTTACTGTACATTATATTTATTGTAAGATGATGCCAATAGAAACAAAAATTTATTTTTACTTATTATTTATCATAATTTATTGAAAACTAAATATTGATATTTACGTAGATACTTTGATAAGATCTCTAACCGTGCAACGCACGGGTGAAAATCTAGTAATAATAATAATAAATATCAATGAATGATCATGATAGAATCCATCCCCCCCCCACCCTTCAAAACAAAAAAAAAGAAAAAGAAAAAAGGAGAAAAAGAAAAAAAAACAAGATAGGTAGACGTGAGACACTTTAGATATAAATTATTACAAATAAATGAATTTTATGTCACTTTCTGTAAAGAATTATATTTTTATAAAAGTAAATATTACTTTTTCATCTTTTGTCGATATCAACTTTATTATTATTATCTAAACTACAATTCCCACCCGTATGTTGCACGGGGATAACAACAGTAATAAGAAATTTCATCGGTGACATACATATAAAAATTGTAGTGGTTAATCTCTATCAAACACTACAGTGGTACAATTCAGATAAATCAAGTACTCAATTGAGTTATATCATAGGATATTGTTTGCATGGTTCCATCAATACTAAATTCTAAAATACAAAATGTTGAATTGAATCCACAATTATTTGAGTTGGGTACGAAAAGCTTAAACAGATTGTAACACAATCTAGACAACCCATATGATTCCATATAGGAAAAAAAATAAAATCAGTTTATTGACCTTGTGGCATCCATGTTGAACGCCCTGGATCTCTTTGTTTCCAGCTACTAAATGCAGATTTCAATAACCATAAGATACTTCTTTCTCGTAACCGAATCAGCACTTTGGACAGCTTTGGATAGGAGGAGAACCAGCAAGAATTGACTCCTATGCTTCATTCATCGCAGCACATTGTGATGCGTGCTAAAATAAGGCTGCTAAAAAAATTACAGCTACATCAGCAATTGAAAATTTAAATATAAAAGAAATAAATAAGAAAAAGGCTGTAATTGCAGCTGATATGGAGTGTGTGGATATGATATGGCAATAATAAGTGAAGCAATATGGTAGTTCCAAATTATATTAATCCAAATTAGAAGCCACAATTTTATCTCCAATTGCACTAACCCATGCAACTAGGTCCCAATTTTCATCTCATTAGAATAGATTAGAACTGTATCAGAATACTACTTAATTCTTATCAGCAAAAAACCAAGTGAGCTATGTCCTCATTATCGAAACATGAAATTTTGTTGCAACAAAGACCATAAGTCGGGAGTCAGATTTACAAATACGTTGCCCAGGACTTGAACAAATGAGCACTGGGACCATTGCAATTTCATGAGAAACACCTATCAAAAATGATCAAAATACAATCAATTCAACAAAGAATTCCTTTTCTTCCTTCCCCTACACTAAGTATTTCTTCTTTCTTCTCATGTTTAAAATAGATTTTGTAGATCTCATGACATGTGATCTGTGGAGTTAAATGACAACTAACTGTTCAAAGAACTCTTCTCTGACCTAAAGTCTATCCAAAAGACTACAAATATATATATTAACATTGTAATTAATCTAGAATATATATAACTTAGTAATTAAAAAATCCTTAATCATATTTAAAAATATAATTTCACCAAATTACTTGTGAAACTACACTGGAATGAAATTTCACTAACATGTCTTCTCCACTTACCTTTTGGGTTAAACCGCTGTTCTCTTTTTGTGTTAGCTTGAGTTCTTCCAAAATACAAGTTTTCAGCCTTTATAATGCTACTCTAGAATCTCTATCGGGCCAGTGAATCTAATGATCCCTGAGAACTCATATTCAACAGTTGGAGAGAGTCAACGAAGTAACTTCTGAAAATAGCATATATACAAACATAATAAGTCACTTTTCTGATCCTATCATAAGCCTTGCCCTTTCTTCCCCTTCTTCTTCCTTTTCATATAGTGGAGAACTTCAAAAGCAACCAAGCAATTATCCGTAATAGATCGCCCGGGGACAAAAGCCGATTGAAACTTGGAGATAATTCTTGGTAACAAGGCCTTGAGTCTATTAGCTAACACTTTAGCTAGCATTTTATACAAGACATTGCAAAGAGATATGGGTCTAAAATCCTTCATAGATACGGGGTTTTCACATTTAGGGATCAACACAATATTAATAAAATTGAGGGATAGAGGAAAGAACATACTATCCATCCATGTCGAGCAGTGTTGGAAAATTTCCTCAATAAGATTACGCTTCGATTAAGGTTCTCTTCGGAGTGGGTGGAGCTGATTATGTTTTGTGTTACGTCTGTGCAATATTATGTTTTGGTGAATGGTACGGAGGTTGGCCCTATTTTGCCTAAAAGGGGTTTGAAACAAGGAGACCCTTTGTCACCATATTTATTTCTCCTATGCACTAAAGGCCTTTCAACTTTAATACAACAGGCTAAGTTAAATGGTAGCATCCATGGCTGTTGTGTCGCTTGCAGCGCTCCAAGTATCAATCACCTTTTGTTTGTGGATGACAGCTTCTTTTTCTTCTGGGCTACTGAAAAGGAAGCATTGGAGATGAAGAGCATTTTACATAGGTATGAGGAAGCATCCGGTCACGCTATTAATTATGACAAGTCTGGAATGTTTATTAGCCCTAATGTTGACCAGAATGTTCGGGAGATGATTTCTGTTGTTTTTGGCATTGAGAATAATTTGCGTGACGGGAAATATTTGGGGCTGCCCTCACTGATTGGAGGAAAGAAAAAAGAAGTTTTCAATTTCCTACGCGACAGAATCTGGTGGAAGACTCAAGGGTGGAGCGGGAAACTATTGACAAGAGCGGGAAAGACTATTCTTATTAAATCAGTGGCCCAAGCTGTTAAATCTTATTGTATGTCAGTCTCTCTATTCCCTTCTACTTTGTGTGACAAACTTCACGGGATTATGAATTCATTCTGGTGGGGCAAAAGATCGGATAGCCAGCGTAGCCTTAATTGGTTACAGTAGTACAAACTCAGCGAATGCCAAGAGCACGGTGGTATGCTCACCAAACAAAGATGGAAACTTCTTACTGAACCATATTCACTTCCTAGTTTCGTTCTTAAAGCCCGCTACTATTCTAGAGGTGATTTCCTATCATCAAAGATTGGGCATAACCCTAGCTATACATGGAGAAGCATTTGGGCATCTAGAGAAGTGTTGAAGCAGGGATGTCGTTGGAGAGTTGGGGATGGTAATGACATCAGAGTCTGGTCAGATCCCTGGATTTCTGGAAATTCAAATTTTATGGTTGAATCCCTGGCCGAAGATGGTGAAGAAGATTTACTGGTTTGTAATCTTATGAAACCGAATAGGATGGAATGGCATGTGGAAGTGGTTCGAGCTTTGTTTACCAGTCGGGATGTGGACGAAATAAGTAGGATTCCTATAAGTAACTCCACTAATCCGGACAGATTGGTTTGGAACTATAGTTCGCATGGAAATTATCTTGTTAAATCTGGAAATCAAGTCGCAATGGAGGCAAGAACGGTTGAGAAGTCACGGTGTGTTCCTGGACCATGGGGGAAACTATGGAAACTGCCACTACCTCATAAAATCAAATTATTTCTGTGGCAATCGTGCAGGACTGCCTTCCCACTTGCGAACGGCTTGCGCATAGAGGAATCACTTTTTATGAAGCTTGTGTCTATTGTGAGAAGGAGGAGGAAACTATAATTCATTGTCTATTGGGCTGCTCGTTTGCATAAAGTTGTTGGAGGCGTGTAGGTATACAGAGTTGCCATACTAGTTTTAACAAATTTAAGGATTGGTTTTTTCATATCCTTGTTGGTAAGACGGAGGAGGAAGTGGTTAAGCTTTCATTCATTGCTTGGTTCATTTTGAAGAGTAGGAATGATAAGCTATGGAAAGGGCTCCATAGAACTCCTGGCTTTGTGATTTTCAATGGGATCCAACACTTTCAAGATTGGTTGGCAGCGAGGCAAAAGAACAATAGTAGAGATCCCAATAACCATTCTACCCTTCACCGATGGTTAAAGCCGCCACCAGGGTTGTTGAAATGCAATTTGGATGTGGCTTTATTCGTTGAGGCAGGGGCAGTAGGTTTAGGCATGATCATTCACAATGAGCAAGGGGATTTTTGGCAGGCAGGATGCCATATTTTCAGGCTCGATTTGAGGTTAAGGTGGCTGAATGCATGGGGTTGAGAGAGGGACTGAGGTGGTTGCTTACCAAGGGTGTTTCAAATGTTATCTTGGATTTGGATTCCAAGGTGGTGGTGGAAGCATTGTTAAAGATGGAGGATCACTCAGAATTTGGGCTCATCTTTAATGATTGCAAAGAGCTATTGAAAAGAAACAATGGTCCCAAAGTGGAACATATTAGTCGCAAAGCCAATGAAGCGGCTCACACTTTAGCACGTAACTCTACTCATTATTGTAATCCATGCGTTTTAAATATTGTTACCCCTTGGTTGTGCCCTGTCCTTGCGACAGACACTTTGATAAATGAGAATTAAAATTTTCCCTTCAAAAAAAAAAAAAAAAAGTCACTTTTCTTCTTGCCAAGTTAGCGTATTCCTCTTTTGTAAACTTCTCTTGTAGTGCATCCAAATTCTTTCTCAACTCCATTATAATGGAATTCAACTCTTCTTCCTTTGCCTTCATCAAAGACTCTGAGAGCAACGTGAAGAAATTATCAAACAAATTGGATTTCTTTTTCAAGGCCAATGAAAAATTTTTTGTTTTTGTCTAAATATAGAAATCCAACAATACACAGTTCATTGTATTGCTTTTTACTAATTCCAACAAATTATTCAATTTCTTATGCTCTGTAATATAATTCCTTCAAGATGACGTCACCACTTTATACATTGCTTAAGTCTTGTTATATACTAGAATCTCTACTTAGATATTTCCTGGCAGCAATATCAAAGTTCCAACATAAAAAGTTCGGAATATAGCAAAGCAAGATCCAAAATCATGATTATGGCAAAACTTGAAACTTTTGTAGATGTTGCTTAACAAATTACCCAAATATGTAGGCATTGTCCAAAAACTCCACACTCTACTTTTTGAAGTCCCGTTAATTCCAAATATTTACAGCGTCTCATTTGCAAACAACACTGGGTACATGATTCTAGAATAAGAAAATGTTGTATAACTTATATCTAAAATCAAATTCAACCAACTACACAAAAGAAATGAATATAAACCCTAGATAACATGAGTTGATAGCCAAGCAAAATAAAATGGTAATCTTTAACCAGCGTTATAGAATTTAGACAGGAATGTACCAAGCTTAACACAAATTCACTTAAGGTGACATCATCAGTGACGTTTTCAGTGATATTACCAGTTCCCTTAAAGTGTCAGGCAAAGGCGGAAAAAAAACAGCCACTCTTTTGTTATTATATATATAGATATAGATTATTATTGACTAGAAGTCATAATTAATTTACATATCAAATCTTTCTACGTTGAGTTAGATGGATATTATATACCGCTGAATTAACAATAAAGATAAAGATAACAAGTATGTGTGTGTATATATACCCACACTCTTAGTTTTTTTTTTTTTTTTTGGTTTTATACACACACACACACACACACATATATATATGTATGTATGGCTTATTTGATTATAGAATGAATCAAATTTCTTATGTAAGGGAAGAATATGTGTGATTTAAACCCAGGAAACATGCAAATTCCCCGTAAAAAAAATGCAAAACTTTGATTCATCACAAGCGAAAACACTTAAGAACCCGCCATCTAATGGAGGATATTTATAAAAGAGGATTCACCATCTAAATGGAAAAATATCCGCTAGTTATGCTGACCCTCTAATTAAAAATTATGCTAATATAGATTCTAATTATTCACTATCTCTTAATTACTCAGGCTAATGAAGAAATATTCTAGAAGGCACATTATTTTATTTCAAGTCAACATATTTGTATAGTGACAGGGCTTTATTTTCTTATTTAAGTACTTAGTTATTATAACATTAACCAATTATTCTAATTATTCCGCATTCTAATCAATCAATGAATAGTTGAAAGTCATTATAATTCGAGTATTTGCAAAGTCAACAAATTATATTTGAACTCTAGTTCACGCTTTCATCTGCATCACTTTAAAATAAAAGAATAAATAAAATAAGCCTACTCCGGCAAGCCATATAAAGAGGCTTTTCATTCATGTCCGGGCTAAACTACTAGAGATGGCTGATCACTTATCAAAGCACGCATTTCATTCAAAGACTTTGATGTTAATTGGCTGCGTGCATGTACGGAGTGTTGAAGATATAATATAATAAATAACATAAAATCGGCCCAATGTATCTCAAGGATTTATGCATGTTATTATTTAATAAATATTTTATACATTCTTACATTCAATTTCTTTCTTTTTTAGGAAAAAGATGTAATAATATTTTGTCCAATGTGAGACATCATTTCATTCCCTTTTTTTTCATTATGATAATAGCTATTTGCACATTAACTCCCATTGTTATAACACTGAATATTTTGTTACGTACATGACTCATAATTTATTGTAACTACTTAAAATGTTAATAGCATTAATTTAGAAAGTAACAAGATACAGTAAGGGTGGTTATATCCACACCACCACTTTTACGAACCACACCAACATTACTTTTTAAATTTAATAAATAAACTACATTTCATTTACCAATACAACCCTATATTATGAAATGAAAATAACTAAAATAAAATAGAAAAAAAAAGCAAGTATAGATCTTACACCACATCATTCTTTTATTGATACATTTTCAAAAATTTTCATTCCTTCCTTTTCCTTATGGGTGGTTATATTGACACCACATCTTTTACTAATCACATCACATTTTAATTATACTCATCATCTTTTATGTTTTCAATTCTTTACACTTCAATGATTAACTTATTTTTGTCATATTTTTATTTTTAACATGTTATTATCATGAAATCTTGTGTCAAACCATATCTTGATTCCAAAAATCTCATTGCGGGAATTGCTTAAAATTTTTAAATAAACAAAAATGTAATATCTAATTATACACAACTATATATTTTCATGTGATCTTAAGCTACACAATCAAATTTTTTAAATGTATTTGATCATTAAGAATATGAGAGGATAATTAAATCAAAAGTTCGAGAAAAAAATGTAATAGAAAATTTTAGGGGTTTAAACACTATAAGAAGGAAAGATTAGAGGTGTTCAAATTAATAAAAATGTGGTGTGTTTAGTGAAATGAGTAGTGTAGATATAATTACCCTTTTCTTATCCCATTCTTCATACTTCATCAATGACCTGGAGAAATCCTCCATCAATTTACCCACTTGTCCAAGTTACAAGATTTCAATATTAACAACTAATTTGTGTGTTTCTATTTCTCGTATAAGAAGGAAATCAAAAGCAATTGAAGTTTGTTTTCCATTTATTGTAGCAATTACTCCAAATCCTTTTCTTCACTTTTTCTTTTTCTCCTATCCTTGGACAAGAATCACGTGGCAAGTATTGTTAATATTTCAAGCTATGCAGGATGCCAAGAGTGTTCAAAGTTCTATAATTAGAAGCCCTGCAGTTCAATTTATATTGATAGTTCAAAGTTTATCAAATTATATTGGATCTTGGTGTAATAAATAAATTAGGGTTCTTGGGGAAAGAGGTGAAATATAGATTAGGTTTTTATCTCGTGATTATGTAATAATAAATATAAGTGTATATAAAAGTGCTTATTTAAGTCATTTACTCTATGACCTTTTTAGTAAATAAGAAAAATTTTTGAAATAGTGGTGTGGTTAGTAAAAGCTGTGGTATAAATATAACGTCCTTATAGTAAATTCATAACCGATTGCATTTATTTATTAACACAAAATGAAAAAGTTCAAAGACTTCAAGCACATCATTATTATTTAGATATGATAATGATTCATCTATATATTAATTAAATGAAAGGAGCTGCGGTACCTTTGTACTGTAGTTTTCTCTCCAAAAACTCTGTTAGTCAGGTCTTTTTAAACATTTTGTTTCATATTGCGGTGATCTTGCTATATTCTGGATTTTTCAATTTTTTTAAATTTTTTTATCACTTTTGCATTATCCATTTACCATTTTGAAATAAGATTCATTATTAAAGTTAATAACTAATAGATAATTATCATCATTTAGTTGTTTAAATTATAGATAAATCTATATATTAATTAAATGAAAGGAGCTACGGCACCTTTGTACCGTATTTTTCTCGCCAAAAACTCTGTTAGTAAGGTCTTTTTAAACATTTTGTTTCATATTGGGGTGATCTGTGCGGTATTCTAGATTTTTCAATTTTTTAAATTTTTTTATCACTTTTGCATTATCGATTCACTATTTTGAAATAAGATTCACTATTAAAGTTAATAACTAATAGATAATTATCATCATTTAATTGATTAAATTATAGATAAATTTGATTATCCAATTGTCTAACATATTTTTAAATTTGTAGTTTATAATTAATAGAAATTAAATATATATATCGTTAGATTAAGTTAATTGAAAATTATAATTGTAATTTTTTTCTTAACTTTCCCCATATAAATGAATATTAATAATTACAACTATTTTATATATGACTGCTTTTAAGTATTATTAATTTTTATAATGTTAATGCTGTCTAACTTTTTTGGTTTCGAATTAGAAATATTTTCAGAGTACACGACACCATCCAATTGGCAATTATTTCGTATAGTGCCATTTAAACTTAGCAATTGGATTAAAATTTGTTGTAAACTACAATTACCTTAATATGATAAGAAGAAAAATTATATTATTGTATGGTTGATGTTAAAAACTAATTATTCCTTATTGGGTAATGTAACCTTATAAAATTTCACCATAAAAAAAATTGTGAAATTTTATATTATTTTTTTAAATAATTTGATATGTATTCTTCCTGGGCAATGTGTGGGTGAGAATCTATTTTTTTATTAAAATCAATCAGGCTCTTCAGAAGACTCGCAGATGTCACATACGGGAATTTCAGAGCCCAACTCCAACCTTTTCTCCACTTGCAAAATATGCGTTCATCTTTCAGCAATTATTTTTTATGATTAAAAGATCAAAAATTCTAGGGGACATGAAAATAGGACATTATTAAATGACATTCTCACATGGCACAAATTCATTGGGTGATGAAAAAGTAGCCATGTAATCATTGCCCAATAAATCTGTGTAATGTGAGAATGTCACTTTTTCATGTCTCCTTAAAATTGCTCTTAAAAGATTGATTGTAGATTTTCTAGACAATGATGTCTACCTTAGTTAAAATTACTAGAAATTTTCTCAAATTTCCATCTTCTAGTAGATTATTGACACAGATCTTCAAGATTTTATCTATTTCAAGAGCAACGCTTTCAACATATTTCATCAATTGATCTACCATTAATTTGCAATTAATCTAGATATTAATTAAATAAAAAGAGCTGCAATACCTTTGTACCGCAGTGTTCCTACTAAAAAATCTATTAGTAGAGTCTTTTTAGACATTTTATTTCATATTGCGGTAACATGGGTGGTAATATGGATTTTTCATTTTTTTTAAATTTTTTTATTCACTTTTGCATTATCCATTTACCATTTTGAAATAAGCTTATCTCTTAAATTTATTAATTAATAGATAATTATCATCATTTAATTGTTTGAATTATTGATAAATTTGATTATCCAATCGTCTAACATATCTTTAAATTTGTAGTTTATAATTAATAGAAATTAAACATGTACATCGTTAGTTCAAGTTAACTGAAAATTATAATTGTAATTTTTTTCTTAATTTTTCACAGTGTAAATGAATATTAATAATTACGATTATTTTATGTATGACTACTTTTATGTATTATTAATTTATATAATCTTCATCTCATATGACTTTATTGGTTTCAAATAAGAAATGTTTTTAGAGTACATAACACTGAGCAATTAGCAATTATTTCATATAGTGTCATTTATCTAAATTAGTGTAAAAAAATAAAATGATATTTATTTGCGTTAACGATAACAATCGAGTTAAAATTTGTTGTAAGCTATTGTTACCTTAAGATGACAGGAAAAAAATTATCTTATTGTTTGGTTGATAAAAAATAATTATTCTTTATTAGGTAACGTAATCTTATAAATTTTCCCATGCAAAAAAAGTTATAAAATTTCATATTATTTATTTTTTAAAATAATTTGATATGTATTCTTCCCATGCACGCACAAGTGAGAATCTAGTATCATGGAAATGAACTTAAACGATAATGAATTGAAGAACATCATTAATATAGTTAAGCTCAATATTCAAGTTGCATATTTTTTCATTGATGTAATTGGTTTCGACAAATGAAAATTAGATCAACTACAACCGCCCATATGTGGGTAGTGTCCAATAATCTCCTACTACGTGTGTGTTTAGTGGATAATCCCGTCAAATGGTGAGATCAGGATTAGACTAATTTATCAGAAAAATATAGAAAAAATCAGTGCAATCCCGAAAACCGTGAATCTAATAATTATCTAAACTAGAAACTGCCTAACCCCTACTCAACTTATAGAAAATCTCCCTTGATCATGAGGCTTTGGAATGGGTGGGCTATATCAACTGATGATAATCATGCAGAAAAGTTCAACTTCCACCTAGCTTCTAATTAAGTGAGTTTTTGTAGAGAATCTATTCAATCTAATAAATCTATCAAACATGTGTTCATCTCTTGTAAGCTGGCCTCTAAGGTTTGGAGTTATTTCTTTAATTTTATGTATTGGGAAGAGTTTTCCTGATTGTAGTTGTTTCTTTTAGATCACCAAATCTAAGGGAAACTTCAAGAAAATGTATGTGGTTATTCCTCTTATCATTTTTTTTATTATATAGTGTCTTTGATGTGCCAACAAACAGATGAGGCATAATGGTATGACTATGGCTAGCAGAGTTGTCATTACACTTGTTGAAACTTTGCTTAAAAAGATTACTTATGCTTTACATTTTGCTGATTCTAGACAGAAGCATGGTGTCAAAATAGTTTAGATGGATTAATGAGCACGATTTGTGGTGGATCAAAGTTAACACTGATGGCGCTTTGGTAGATGGATTTGCTTCTGTCTAGAATCAG
>CAVNYN010288776.1:0-41982 GCA_963692815.1 Nyctanthes arbor-tristis | reverse complement strand
GATTTTTACCATGAGGTAACTCTGTAAGGGTCCATGTGTTATTACTCTCTAGAGCCCGAATCTCTTCCTCAACCGCTTGTTTCCATGCTGGAACTTTTAGAGCCTCTTGGATAGAGTTAGGAACCTGCACACTATCAAGATTTGACACAAAAGCCCTGTAAGATGATAGCAACTTTCCATATGCTACATATCTTTCTATAGGATAACCAGTGCACCTTCAGACACCTTTCCTGTGTGCAATTGGTTGATCTAAGTCATTGACCAACGGTACATGAGTGTCATGAGATAAGGAATCCATACCATTATGATTATCGGGTGCAGTAGGACTTGGTTCCGGTTCTTGACAATCCCAGGTCTGCATAGTGTCCTCTATATGCTCGGTGGTTTTTCTCCTTCTAGTATAGACACGAAGTTCATGATCACTAGTGTCAAGTTGAGGTGGAGTAGAGACAATTGGGGCTATTCTAGTGACAGGGACAGTTTCGGTGACAGTGTCCGGTTCTTTAAGTGGTGTTGTTTGAGTTTCAGTGACAGGGTTTGATTCAATTCTAGGAAACACAACTTGAGTATCTTCAGTTGAAGGAAAAATGGCCTGAGTATCTTGGAGAAGATCCCGAATCTGATATTCCCTCGAGTTCTCCCCCTGAATTTCGGATTTGGGAAAGTAAGGTTGGTTCTTAAAGAAGGTGACATCCATGGAGTTGTATACTTTCCTAGTGATTCGAGAGTAACATTTGTATCCTTTTTGGTTAGAGGAGTAACCGAGGAAGATACATTTGAGAGACTTCGGATCAAGTTTGGTGCGGTGTTGTTGGTGGGTGTGAACAAAGGAGGAACAACCAAAAACCTTCAGTGGTAAGTAGGAAGAAAATGAGCGGATATTTGGATAGGCTTCCATGAGAACATGCTGAGGAGTTTTGAATTTTAGGATTCGACTAGGTATCCTATTGATGAGATATGTGGCTGTGAGTATGGCTTCCACCCAAAAGTGCTTAGGTACATGATTAAAGAACATAATGGCGTGAGCCAACTCAAGTAAATGTCTGTTCTTCCTCTCAGCAACCCCATATTGCTGCAGAGTATCAACACAAGAACTTATATAAATGATACCATGTTTGGAAAGATAAGGGCCAAGAATGGAATTAAAATACTCCTTAGCATTATCTGTTTTAAGAACTTGAATTTTTCTTTGGAATTGAGTGGAGATCATGGAATGAAAGGATTGAAAGATGGTAGTTGTTTCGGATTTTTCTTTTATAAGGAATGTCCACGTTGCTCTTGTATGATCATCTATGAATGACACAAACCATCGGGCCCCATTTATATTTTTTACACGTGAGGGTCCCTAAATATCACTGTGGATCACAGAAAAAGAATGTGAAGGCATGTATTGCAGGTTAGGGTACACATGTCTAGTATGTTTTGCAAGCTGGCAAATTTCACATTGATAGAAATTAGAATTTTTATTGATGAACAAATGTGGAAACAACTTTTCAATATATGCAAAATTTGGATGACCAAGGCAACAATGCCATAACATGACTTGACTCTCAACTGAAACAGACACAGGATTGGAAACGAGATTAATAGAATTTGAACTAGACGCATAAACACAACTTGACGAATGAACTTGTCTACCGAGGAGATTATTTCCTTTGAGCAAATATAGGCCACCACGCATGTCAACACTGCCAATCACCTTCCCTGAATCCACCGCCTGAAAATCACAAAGATTGGAATAAAATTTAGTCACACAGTTTAAGTCACGAGTAAGTTTGCTGATTGAGAGTAGATTGCAGTCTAATTTTGGAACATAAAGGACAGAGCAAAAGTGAAGATCTTTTGTCAATTCAACTGATCCGATTCCTGCTACTGGTGATGATGAGCCATCAGCTATTCGGACTGTAGAGTGACTGGTACACGGGTTGTAATTTTTGAACTCGTTAATGTCTCCCGTTATATGATCCGAGGCTACTGAGTCAACTATCCAATGTTTTTCTTTATTGCTTTAGACAATATGAGCAAAGGATGGTGTACCTTAGTGTGCTAGAAAGCTGGTAGGTTGCTCGGCAGAGGATTGTAGTGCTTGTATGGGACTGGAAACGTGACTAAATATTTTCTGCAGCACCTCAATTTGCTCCTTGGTGAATGGACTAAACTCTACATTGTTGTCGGTTGTAACAGTAGCATTTGCACGGTTCTCCCTCTCATATCTTCCACTAGATGGCTTCCAATCTGCAGGTTTCCGTGTATTTTCCAGCATGTCTCCTTAACATGACCAGGTTTCTTACAAAGATTGCACCATGGTCGTCCCTTTCTGGGCTTATTATTCTGAGAGGAATTATGAGTGTACAAGGCTGACCCTTCAGCGGATGGTGTAGTGTGGTTGTCTGTCATCATCAACTTCTTCCTGCTTTCCTCCCTTCTAACTTCTACAAAGGCCTCCCGAATGGTAGGAAGGGGTTTTCTTCCCATAATTCTCCCCCTGACTTCGTCTAGGTCTTTATTGAGGCCAAGAAGAAACTTGATGGTCCTTTTCTGCTCAAGAATAAATCTCGTACATGTCTAGTTGCAGCCAACAACGTGTGAGAGTGTTGAAATATTGAGTAACACTCGATTCTTCTTGCCGTAGATCATACAGCCTGGTCTCAATCTCAAGTAACTCCGGGGAGTTTTCAGTGCTAGAGTAGGTTTCACGAGCGGCCTCCCATATCTCCTTGGCTGTCGTAAAGAGCAGGAAATTTTCTCCAACCTCCATGGTCATGGAATTTATTAGCCATGACATAACCAAGTGATCATCAGTTTTCCAGGCTTGATATTTGGGATCTGTCGTTTCTGGAGCAGAGGTTTTGCCTGTGAGATGTCCATCATTTCCTCTACTGCAGATGTACATGAAGACAGACTGTGACCATTGAAGAAAATTATGGCCATGAAGCCGATGGTTTGTGACAAGGCGAGAAGAGTTATCAGATCCAATAGGGACTGAAGAATTAGACTCAGATCTAGAGGTGACTTTCGAGGAGGGATGTGAGGTCATGCCGTATTTAGTCATTAGGGTACGGCAAGGGATTAAAGTGTTTGGGAGGAATTAGGGTTCAGAGTGTGGCTCTGATACCATGAAGAATTCTGAGAATTTTTTCCCTTGAAAATAATGATGAATTACACCTAATATATATACTAATGAGTGGCTAGCATACCAGTCCACATAACAAGGAAACAGAATTCCTTTTGAATTAGGAATCCCACGAAAATGGGAAACTAAGAAATCTACAAAATCTAATCAACGAAAAACAGAAAATAAAATCTATTCTAAATAAAGAAAATAAATAACTTCCTAACCCAATACATTAAGGTCGGCTATTTCCTACAAAAACCAATTATTGTACGGGCCCAGGGGGTTGGGGGAAAAAGCCCATTTGGAAAAAAAAGAGGGGTGGGAGGGAGTAAAAGTGGGGCCAAATTTGGCCCCATTTTTACCCAATTCCCCCTCACTTTCTTCCTTGAAAAATGTATGTAATAAATTAAATAAAATAATATTTTGTGAAAAATTGAATATAAATTCTATGATGACAAAAAAGGCAATGGAAAAATAATTTGTTAAAAAATTTTAAAAAATAAAAAAATTCTCTAACACTGTAATCACTAGATTTTCCCCCAAAATTTCCCCCAATACATTATTTGAGAATAGTTTTTTTCCCTTGACATTATTCTCGTCTTTAAGATACGAGTCCAGAAAAAAATGGGAAAGTTTGAAAGCTGGTTACCTGTGTGTATAAAATTTGGATATTCACAACCTTATCCTAGTATCTCATTTTTGAAAAAATAAAAAAGCAAAAACATTTGGTCTGAGATAAATATCCGTACCCCATTCCAAGCACTATAGCATACATTTGGTCTTGACACATCAGAGGAACACCATTATAATCAAATTATCCTAGATAAGGCTAAAATTATGCAGGAACTTCAAGATTTTGAGATTACAGAAAGAAAACATACCTGTAATAAATGCTTTCTGCAACTGCCCACTCAGTCCAGTCTTCCAAGGTGTTATTGTTCTTGCTGCTCTAGTTCTGCAGATGATAAACATGGATGCAGCAGCAATGAGCAAGAAGCTTCCACTTGAAATCCAAATTATATACTTCCATGTGTTTCCCAATTTTCCACGAGCTGAAGAATGCTTATCAGTTTGTTGGTTAACAGTGTTAGAGTCAGTAGGATGAGTCGTGTTAGGAGACTTGTCTTCTGGAGATGAACCAGGTGAAGATTCAGGAGGAGGTAGATTTTTCTTCATTGGTACAGCAAGAAATGATCCACTGCTTCGGGTGCTTGGAAAGGCGTTGACTTGATCAGATGGCAATCTTTTATCAAAAGGTGCAGCAGCAAGGTTACTTGATTGCTCAGCTAGTCTACATCGTGCATTGTTCACCAGTTCCTCTGTATCTTCGCTGACATCCGACTCTAGCGAACCTTGAAAATTTAAGAAGATTATTCAAAGATGTGCCAATGGGTCACAATGATGAGTTAGAGAATATTATTACTCACTTTGTAGATTGCCACAGCATTCATCACCATGATCGTGCAAGTGTTCGCCAACGAATTTGAATCTTTGATAGAGTTCATCAAATAAAATATATATTCAGTCAACAGATGACAAATCAACTTGAGAGTTAACATTAATGAGAACATAATGACAACTTACAATGGGAACAAACTAAGGTAACTAATTAAAGTCCCTCTAATTGGTATCAGAAGGGACTCTGGTTTCCTTAATGCTTTCAAACCACTCTGCCAGATGCTGCTCAAAACAGGCATCAGATTACTAGAAGAGAAATTAAAGTATGTTTCAACAGTAAAAATCATCGTCGGAGAATTAAGTACATCATATATGGGTAGGTCGAGTACCACAAACCAGCAAAATCTTACCAGTGCCCAAGTTTCCTATTTACACATCCGTTCGCAATGTCAGTTGTAAGATTCTCATCATATCGTAAATCAGTTAGCAAACTAAGTTTTCCAATCTCCAAGGGAATATTTCCTTCTAATCTATTATTACAGAGCAACCTACCGACAAACATACATTAGTCAGGTACTCAGGTTGATAATAATATATAAATATTATTAACAAATAAACACTATCAGATGAAAACTCACAGGCGTTTCAGTGAATGCAGTTTTCCTAATTCTGCAGGAACGGATCCAGTCAGATTATTATCCCTCAAATCCAAGACTTCTAGCATCGAAAGTGATCCATACTGTTGAGGAATGATACCAAAAAAGTGGTTCTTGGAGAGGTCGCTGGCGGGACAATTAGAAGATGTGAATGAGTGACATTGACAAGATAAAAAAAGATGGACTTGAAAAGACTGGCGTTCAGATAAACTTCAGGACGTGTAAATCATAGAGTTGTCCCACTTTTCTCACCCTCTCTCTCTCTCTCTCTCTCTCTCTCTCATATACACGTATGTATAATTATATATTAAAACTTTTTAGCAGAATGAAAGAAAGAACACTTCAAACATTTGTATCTCAGCAAGCCAAAACTTTAAGTGAGTGTTTATAAATGTATAATATAAAAGACTAAAACAGACAGTAAGATATGTTGGCGAGTTCACTAGCTTACAGGATAGAAAGAATTATATCAAATCATGCATTTTCATCAGAATTAACTTGCAGTGGTGATTTAGGCCGTAGTGGTTAAAATGACTCAAAAACTGAGGTTCTGATGCTAAGAAACCTCCAGCTCAATGGTTTCAAGTGTCGTCAATGGCAATGTATTTATCTTCTAAAGCCAGCATTTGACCCACTGTTGTACAGATATTATAATTCTATACCAAACAATTGTTGATACAGATTGAAATATGTCTCAACAACAAACGACGTTAATGAATTGTCGTTGATGATGACTTACAATTTAATCATATACAATAAACATTACTAAAGATCTTTCCTGCAATTTTTAAGAATCGGTCCACCTTTTTCTAAAGAGTAAAGAGAAAGAAGTTGAGACGATCTACAACTATTTGATTAAAATGAAAAACATTGAAACTCATATAAAAATTAGCATGCATTTCTTGTCACTAATTAGGCACAGACTCATTCGCAAAAATTATTTTGACAAAGTGAGCATCAGGGACGTGAGTGCTTTAAGTAGTATTGGCTGTGTTGATAACAACGTAATATGAATGCTATGGAGACGAGCAATATCCAGGTTTGTTAGCTGTTCTATCAGAGTAAAAAAGACATTTCAGTACACAATATTATTCAAATGAAATCACTTCCATGCGGCCAGCTACAGATATCTTCTTGTGGTGCTCCAGTTTACATTATTAAGGCTGTTTCTACCAGCAAGTGATAATTCTATGGTCCACCTTTAGATGGAAAGAGATTACCACAATCCAGAGTTGCAAACAGAATTCTGTTTTTCAAAATTAAAAGAACAAAGCTGTAGGATGAACGACTGGCCAAGCGGCATTAAATGTTTGGTTTCACAGAATCACAAATGCATGCAGTATGTTTATGCTTCTTTTCAGTTTTTACATGGGAAACCTTCAAGATGTTGCAAAACAATTCAAAGATAGAATATGCTGTGTGTTTATGAATCTAGCATTTACTATTTTTCAAATGATTTCAGGAACGGCACACTGAAAAGTTTCAATTTTGACAGATTGCAGGGAAACAAATTTCAGACTCACAGAAATCTTAAATGAGAGAGGATTCCAAGCTCTGGTGCTAATACTCCTTCCAAGTACAGTCCACTGAGATCCCTATACAAAAAACATAATATACGCATCAAGGAATTCTCTTTGCAGTGGGTTTGTAGTTCAAGAACAAGACCTCTAGTGACCTACAAATAAGAAAAAGGAGCCCTCTACTAACTAAAAAACTGAGAAAGCCACCCCATTGTCTAAGAACATAAGAACAATCATCTACTAACCGAGTAAACAGGAAGAATGAACCCTCTTGCTGATTAAGAAAATGTCGAGGGTCCAATTATAGGCAACCAAAGTTCTGGGACACGTCTAACACTACATAATAATTTAGACAAATTAATAGGGACTTACAGCATTTGCACTTTACCTTCCAGACAATGATCTCCCGACCACATGCATGGGTCAACATCGTCAGCATTCCAATTTGCTAAAACTTCATATGGATCAGACTCGACTCTAGCTCGGAATTCCAGCAATGCTAGTCCTGCATTTCCATTTGTATCACTGTCAACAATGACAACAGGCTTGAAATTTCAAAAATGACACAATGGGGGAAATAACTAGAGATCGGAAGATTATTTGGTATTACCTTCAGAATTAAGCGAGAAACACCCATGAATTTGCAAAAGAATAATCAAAACAGGGAAACATGCTAACTGGATTCCATAAGTAGTCCAGATAACCCCCATTGCTTGTTGAAATGTAAGTCGCACTGGTGGAGGCAATTACAATATCTACCAACAGCCAGAATTCTATACAATCTGCTAAAACAGGATCACCTGCTTTCTTTTGCAAACTTTATGCTCCAAGCAACTATAAATTAACCGGAAACAACATCAATCATAAAAACCAGACAAATAACATCTTTTAATCTTAGTATCACAAAACAAAGAAAATCACTACTGACAAACTAGTTAGTAGGTAAAGCAGATAGAGAATAGATATTAGACCTCTTGAACATTTTGGTAGAATTGGGACCTCTTCTACGAACAAGATTCAAATCCATGAATATAAGTGCACTGTTTTCAGGATTAACTGCATGACTGGGTCGATGAATTATCTCCAAGAATCAAATTTTAGCTGAAAATTGCAGAGAATGTCCCAGTTAGCAATCCTGATTCTTCCAAATGACAGAAAAACAATAGCAACCGACAAGCCAAAATAATCATAACAAAAAAGATTGAAAAGAACAGAATAACCACATGAACAAGCAACATATAGAAAACCAACATGACACAATATATGTAAAGAAATGCATTCTAAAAACTTACCGTAAAGGATGCACAAAGGCCCGTTAATGACGATAAAAACGAATTCTTTAGCAATTTCAAATCCCTTTTTCAAAACAATGCAGCGGGCGGGAGACGGGCTTCAAATCCCTTTTTTCAAAACAATGCAGCGGGCAGAGACAGGTGGCAGACGAATAACTGTAGTTAACACCCAAAATGGCAGCTTGAAAGAAAAATTATTTTTATGTTGTCTGCCCTTTTCAAGATGATCTCAGAGGAGGAAACTCTCTTCGACCATCTTTTCTCTGAAAGAAGAGAAAAGGACAGTTTTCTCTCTCCACGAAACATTGTTTCTAAACTTTCTCTCTCTTACACCCTACCAAACCACAGACATCCCTGACGCACAAAAATAAGTAATAAAAGAGTTAATTTCATAAATAGTCTCTAATCTTTGAATTAATAATCAGTTAGGTCCCCAATCTTTTTTACAACCTCTTGGGTCTCCAATCTTTCATAAATTTCCACAATATGACCTTTTTGACGGATTCCGTCAATATTGCAGTTGATTTTTAATAAAATTACCATTATACCCCTTAACTTTTTAATTTTAAAAATAAAATATTTAAGAATATTAAAAATTAAAAAAAAAACACCTCACGTTCCCTCTCCCAAGAATGGCCGCCAGAATCAAGCACTTGTTGCTTTCTCAGAAGTAGCGAGTGGCCTTAGTGGCGTCCCCCGTCCATCCTGTGTGGTATAAAAAATAAGTCAGCCTTACGTTACCTAAAGATGTTAGACGTTGTTGAGAACTTGACACACCGATAAGAATACAACAAGAATGTTAATATAGAACACAAGAGAGCTTTAAGAATGGTTGTATGCTTTACACTTGGAGAGAGTTTAGATAGATACAAATGAGGCTCCAGTACCCCATTTATAGTTTCACCTCTTTATAATGGACGGTGGAGATCGTTTCAATCTAACGGCTACGATTAAGTATCTAAAATTCTCTACATGATATTTACAAAACATTTATAATGGAATATTCTATACTATGTCCTAGAATGCGGGAAATTCACTCCCCCCTTTTTTGGCCGCCGAAGATGCTCTCATTTGCTGTTGGAGATGGCAGCATTCCGATAGCCCTTTTGGGAAGGGAGAGAGGGTTTTTTTTTAATTTTTTTATTATTTTTAATATTTTGTTTTTAAAATTAAAAAGTTAAGAGGTATAACATTAATTTTAATGAAAAATTAACGGTAATATTGACGAAATCAGTCAAAAATGACCTATCATGTAAATTTATGAAAGATTAGGGGACCCAGGAGGTCGAAAAAAAGGTTGAGGACCCAGCCATACTTAACTCAAAGGTTAGGGTTGATTTGTGAATTAACCCATAATAAAATTCAAAAACTATTTGGGTAATTTACACGTAACGTCTTCAACCTTTTAAGAATTTATAGATAACGTCCCTGACCTTTAAATTTCCTTATGTGGGTCCTAAACCTTTTAAGAAACCCCCAGTTTAGTCTCTAGTGACAGAAATCGTCAATTTCGTCCGTTAAGTCAAGTGTATTTTTGGTAAAATATAAAAAAATAAATATTTTAATTTAAAAAATTTAAACAAAAAAAGAAAAATTAGTGGAGGAGGAGTCCCCCACCACCCCCCGTGCTGCTGGAAATGGTAGAAAGCTAGAAACTCCCTCTCTTTTGGCAGCCGGAAATGGCTACTCAACCAATCCTCACATCGTGTGCCTCTCAATCTTACCTTCTTGAACATATTTATTCAAGAACTTGTCATCTACCAGCTTTTTTCCATTCCTCGATCTATCACTGACCTCAATTTCAAAAGCACCAGCTTTAAAATTCGATAACTTTTCATCTTCTGACTTCTCCCCTGCTGATCACGCACTCCAATTTCTCTTTCCCTTTGGACATTAAAATCCTCTCTGGAACCATCCGGATCCAGCCCCTTCGCATATTGAGCTCCTCAAAGTCTCACTGTAAAAAAAACCTAAGCCACCCATTAACAACGCTGGGGCCAAATTTCCTGTTAATTTCAAAATTGGATTTCAAGGGATCAACCTGCTAGGTGAAGCTCTTGCCAAAATAGGCTTCGCAAGAACGAAAAGGGACATTTAGGTTCTGCGACCACAGGAGATAGGAAGACAATATAGGCCACGGTTTTGGCTGAAAGTGGGTGGTGGAGAGAATGGTTTTCCGCAAAAGAAAAGTGATGAACCGATGACTAATTACGGCGGTGATCCGGGTGGAAGGAGAAGTAAATGTACAGAGAAGCGGGAATTTAATGCAAAGAGAGGGAGGGCGAGAGAGAGAGAGAGATTTTTAGCTTTTTTTTAAATTAAAATATTTATTTTTTATATTTTAAAATTAAAATATTTTTTATATTGAACAAAACTGACGATTTCAGTTACTAGGGACTAATCTTGGGATTTCTTAAAAGGTTGAGGACCTAAAGAAATAAAATTAAAAATTAGAGACGTGATCTATAAATACATGAAAGGTTGAGGACATTGTGTGTAAATTACCCAAAATATTTTTATAATTTTGCTTTGCATGGGTTCTAAAATATATGGACTATTTTTATTTTAAAAATGTATTTGGAATATTAGTTTTCTTTTATCCTCATATTTAATACGCATTGCAATCAATAAAATAATATTATTTAATTTAATGTGTAACATTTAACAATGAAAAGTATATTTAGACTTTTTAAATTAGAATGACTATATCTTTGTGGGAAGGGGTAGTATAATTCTCTTATTTTCCCAAAAATGTGTTTATGGCAAATGATGCATTGGACCGGTGTTACTGTGATGAGGGTTTTCCATTTTCAAACAAGTGAAGTTAATTATTTTTTTCTTTGAAATGATTTAAATTTTACTAGTATGCCACTTGAGAGATGACTCCGATCATAAGATCAATTGCAAGTGGAAGAAGAATGAGAGGAATGAGGAGAATTATTGAAGAAAAGGGAAGAGTTTGACATACACGACTTAGAAGAGTGTGCTAGACAAACAATAATTAACCTTTTTTATCACTGTGTGAAAGAATATCTTCCTTAAAATCAGTAATAATTAAGGACCTCTCTTTTGGTGTAATTTTGCTTTTACTAATTTTTTTTTTCCGAAAGATATTATCACCATTCAACCATGAGTAGATAGACGGGGAAATGTGAAAACAATTTTGTATAAAGGATTAAAGGCTAGATGATCGATAATTAACTAATTACGGTTGATCTCTTCTCTCAATTAGGAGGAGATTTATAAATCTCAGTCTACATAGCACTGTCATGTAAATATTACACTAAAAGTTGGCTAATGACATGATACAATGTTACAAATGTTGATGTGACGAGTGTTGACATTTATTTGGAAACTGATGTGACATTATCTCGCAAGTATTCAAACTGATGTGATGAGTTTCATCACTTTCATATATGTTACGGTGTCTTACCTGGTGCTAAAGTATACCATATTATGGTATTTAAAGGACACCATAGCATATGTCGTGCCTTACTTCCTCAACTAACAAAAAGTACACTCCCCGTGCGCCTTTCACCTTTTTCCCCTATGCTTTCTTGCAAAAATATATTTTTTTAATATTATAATAATACAACAGATTATAGAAGAAGAGAATTGATCACTTCATTGTAAATTTATAAATTTGTGAACTAATTAATATACTATTAGATCATGTGGAATTCCATAGTTGGTAATTGCGGTAAGGTATTTATGAATCGTGTAAAAATTATCATGGGCTGCAAAATTAAGAGTACTTCTATAAAACTAGATAACTTAATCTTATTTAGCACGAATCTAACAAAAGTAACCCCACATAATATATGGCTATTTTTATTAGATTTATTTCACATCAGGGTAAGACTCCTTATAAAAGAGTATAAAGAATCTTACCTATTTTTTTAGAAAATTTCGTGAAGTTACTGTTCAGATTTTCAAATAATATTGTAAATAATAATAATTTTAAATGGTACTTTGGGAAACGTTAAAAATGAATAAAGGGAAAGGGCCCCGCTTCCATAGTACTTGGACGCACTTCTATAATCTGAGTGTGTAATTTGCGGGCCTCCCTCAAAGAGATCGGAAGATTAGAGGAAATTTGCCCAATCAATGGTTCGAGTATGACGTATATGACAAGATCACGAATGCATGCAACGCGTATGAATACACTCACATGAAAGAGAAGATATGTATGCAAAATTTAAATATATTCAAACTATAGAAATTTTCTCGTGTGTGTGAATAGTACACACTTCCGATCTCTGTCTGTATATGTTACGTGAATTTGACAAGTGCATTTTTATTTCTTTATTTTTGAAAAAGATATAATGTGGATGCATGCTACATATGAAGCTGGTATTACGGCGTATACCATCTAAGTTATTTATTCATAGATGTGAGTTTACTCTGTTGACATTTCTTTTTTTTTTTCCACTGAGTAAGCACGTGTGCTCTTCCGATCTTGCACGCATTGCTACTCTGTCACCTTCCACTAAGGTAGTCGCTTAGTTATCTAAAAAAGCTAATTTCTTACACACTGGATGCTTGACAGGATTTTAATTTTTACTCATCACATCACATTTAAATCAAAGCTCATCACATAGCCACATGTATGTATGTAAAAATTTAAGTACAAAATAGATTTTTCCATACCATCATCTTTAATTTGAACCATCATCATTATTCTATTAATAACATGCATTTGTAGACATTCAACGACAACAAGAGTCGTCGTTATCATTTATTTATTTATGGAAAAGGTATCTTCTCACAAATACTTTGTCATCCAAAACCTAGATATGGACGCATTAATATTTAATTGCTACATGGATATAGATGACATAAGAGTTGAGAGAATTCTCGATGGAAGACAAATTCAAAAATTGATCTTTTACAAGTTACAACGAAGAAGATATTATCAACAATTGATCCACCTAGGACCACGCTGATAATCAACGGAGAAATAGACGACACTTTTGAAGTATTTTTTTTTTTTAATTTAAGAAAGGAAGAGAAAATGGAAAATAAAATTGCTCAATCTATAAAACGTGGTAAATTATCCTTTTTTTTTTCTTTTTTCTTTTTCCCCCTCCTAGATGCCAATCAATTTTCAATTGCTATTGATGAAGTCTACTATTTTTAGAATAAGAAGAAAGATTTTGGAGAAGGGATCAACCAAATGAAAAAGATTTAACACAATTACTCTCGAGTGGTAAGGAATGATTGAATCTCAACCATGGCTGTGAGAAAGCCGTTTTATATCTTCTTTAAGAGAAAATATCTCGTAATCTAGTACTCTCTTAATATGGTAATTCAGACTAATTACCAACCCGCACATGGGTTCAAGAGTCCCTAAAATCAGGCTCAAGATTCCTGGTGTGGTTTTTTATTGGTCTGAAATACAATAATAGAGTACTCTTGTGTACCAGAAGCCCTTTTTGTAGCCATGCATCTTGTTATGATTTGACTTGACTAAAACCTCTCACACTTGAAAACAAATTCTTGACATTTTATAATTATATATATACAGTTTTAAAACCTTGATGATTGTAACACACTCAAACATTCTATTTTCTCACATATTTTATGTTAAGTTGATTTTGACTATTATCAAAATCCAGAGGGATGAAACTTTAAAAACTGGAGATTTTTCCCCTCAAATGAGCAAGATAATATTTGGGGAAATTTGGTTTGGTTGAATATGCCCTTGTGTAAAACGGTAGTTCATTTCAACAGACCAAGTGACCAACCGCTTGCTCATTTTGACAATTTAATTTGATGATCGAGTTTCTTGTGAAGTTCGCCCACAAAAATTTCATATGTTTATATAACACATGGATAAATGACATAATTAATCATCCTAAATTGGCTGTTTGTCAACTTCAAACTCAACACTTACATATAAACAATTTCTGATTTTTCAGCCCGTTAATCCTAATCAAAGCCACACTTTATGTTTTCCGAAGGAGAAGGATAAATAGTTAATTTCTTGATTTTGGTAAGATAGATGAGAAGATCAGAGTGAAAATTCCTTCTCTCCATCTCCATACCATACACCCTCCAGCAGAGCAAAGGGGGAAAACAAAAGAAACAAACGCCTCTGCTATACAATTAGCAAACCATAATAAGAAAACTAAACCCTTGCTGAGAACTTTAGTAACAATTACAAGAAAACAAAAGCCCAGATTATAAATCTCTAAAATCACTTGACAATATAACAAGCCATCTTCTCTGTTATCTTGGCTAAGGATTTAAGATTAAACCCAATTATAGTATCTGCAAACAGACAAGTATCTTCCTTACAACTATCCCCAGGAATATCAGCAACGTAAGACTCAATCACCAATGTTTTTTCCTCAAGCAGATGCAGAGTAGTCGTGGACCGAAAATTAACAAGCTTATGATCCCCACCGATTATACTAAACATCATAACATGCAAATCATCATCAAGAAAATCTAGCGATCTCCGTGCTGGTTCTGCCCGGCATCCCGGAAATCACCGTCACCTCCCGGACGCTGCCGACGGCGCCGTCGCCGATGATCATGCTGCAGGCCTTGACGAACTGCTTGTAGGCTTGTGGGTTGTCGAATTGGCGAATAAGAGACCAAACCAGAGAGAGGGGAGCGTCTATTGTTTGGGTTACAGTGGAAGTGCACTGGTTTTGGGAGAGTACTGGGTGGGCGTGATACTGGATCGCCATTTTCGTTTGGGAGGTTCGGGTTTTCGGTTTGCTCTGCATTAGTACTCCGAAAAGGAGAAAGGAGAACCCATGTTGTAAAGAGGTATTCCTAGGATTTGCTGCTGTTTTGTCCTCTTTCTTTGCTTGTCGGTTGGCCTTAACCCAAGGTAAAGGGTTATTGTCATCAATTTTTATCTCATATCTAGTTGGTTTATTTTGCATTCTTAATGTATCATATGTCATGTGTGTTGGTTTGCTTTCCACTCTGACCATTAGTCATCACTCATCTGGAATTTTAGGTGCCATCTGCTGCTACTCACTTACTTACACCTTCCATTGATGGGTATACAAGTTATTTAAGTGCACATTACTCGTCTCTACATCAACAAATAACGCTACAAGATGCCATCTAATTGGTAGCGTAAGAACATTTCTGATGTGAGGAGAAAACTATCAGCACATCCAATGTAGAGGTCAAAAACTTATTTTTGAGGGTGAAAAAACCCAAATGAATGACTAACTTTGGCCCCTTTATTTTGCCTTTTCATTTTTCCGCCTTCATTCTAACCTCAACATTGAAAATGTTCTAACGGCTTTTCGGATAAAGCTTGTTTAACTCTCATTATCCTTCCACATTATAATTTCATCTATTATTGATTTGACAACTATTCAATTATCACCACACATTTTAAATTTCAATGAAATCTCTACCATTTATTTCAACTCATTATAATTTCACATTATAATTTTGATTCAAATAATGCGAATCAAACCAGCACTGAGACTCTATCCATAAAGTGGGATTGGCGTGGGATAGGAAGTCTGCTTTGATTGGTTCCATCTCAAGCTCAACATCAACAATATTGGAATCTCTATGATCATCACACCTTTCAGAGCAACCCTATAAATAATCTCAATAATAATCTTTTTGACTTTTCATGAGAGCATCTTCAATGGCAAAAGGCATCCTTCAACATCCAATAAGAGAGAGACAAGCATATAAAAATTGGTGGGTCTCGTTTATTATTACTTTTTTTTTAATTTTCTTTTTCTTTTAATCAATTGTCTTTCATTTACACTATTTTTCCTCACCTTTCTTTTATTGTGTCACGAATAACGTTTAAAAACACACCTTCATCTACACCTTCTCTACTATTATTTCATCATTACTTTTGAATTTCTATCTATTTCTCTTCTCTTTTTAAATTTTCTCTCTCTTTTTTCCTACACCTCTTTCCACCTGCATTCAATTAAAATAATCATCTTCTCTCTATCTCTCTCTTCTACACCACCCATAATCTAAGACCATACATTGGAGATACTTTGATAGGAAGCAACCCTGTTACTGTAGGGTGCTGCTTGGAAATAATTATTTCTTTTTTTCGCATCCCCTCGGAAATAATTATTTATTAATTCACAAAATTATTCTGGTAGTAGTTGATTTGATTCTCATTATTTGGGAAAATTATAATAAGGCGAGAGGTAAAAAGTGTATTAAAAATATAAAAATGTTTGAAATATATAGTTATAATTGAACAGTTGTCAAATCAAATATCAAATCAGTGATAAGTAAAGTTATCATATGAGAGAATAATGAGAATCAAACAAGCACTAAATAAAACTTTTAATTCTAAAACGTCGGGAATATACACAGTGATAGAAACGTATTGCATCAGATTTATAAATGACTTTATATACATGTGAAAATTTTCTAGCACTAGTTGAATAAATCTTATCGCGTCATTTGTTGGTCTCACTTTTATGAACCGGCATCCAAATCATGGATGACTCTATAAGGGGCAATTTTTACTTGTGCCATAACGGAACTCAAGTTGTGGTATAGTCAGAATCATATAACACCACTTGTATATAACAATTAGAAATGATGTAACATGTAATTAATATTTTTTATTAAATTGATATCTTTATAATGAAGGATGGATGGATTTATAATAGACGATTGGCGGGTACCTGCATGCGTGATTATACTTTTCTATTTTATAGGTAGATATTTTATATTTTTATCATTTGTCATTATTGAACTACTATAGTCAAGATTCTTTGTCACTTAAAAAACTTGTAAGTAGCTAATTCCAGCATGGAAGGAAAAGAAGAAAAGAGGAAAAACACTATTCGATCTATGATTCATTGAATTACAACAGGAGTATAGATATTTTCGTGGCAAGTACATAAAATATCATCACAACCCAAATTCAACATGATTGGCCATTCTATAAAATGAACAACTCCAATGTAATAATAAAAAAGGTGACTATATCTTCATAATGTACATTTCCAAAACCTATGTAAGGTCTTTCATCAATGTAAATATCAACTATCAAAAATGGTCACCGTGATTGAATATGTCGAAATAGAATCAGCATAAGCATTACGACTGTCACACCAACTTCATGGCTTTCCTGAATCTAGATCTCGAACAACACAACATTGAGAGTTGCATGGGTTTGCATCCCATTTTCATGACTTCTTAATTTAAATTCCGTAACTAAATTAAGTTTTTTTAAAAGAAACAGAAAGATATCCACATCCACAACAAAGTTACGATTATAATTCACAAAAAAGCGAAAAAATAACTTGATAAAATATTTAGGTACTCAACTTTCGTGCATCCGTCCAAAGAATACTTGGAGACTTGCCAAAATATGTGAAATTTAGCTACTATTATTTTCGATTCAAATCTTTTCAGATGTTCCTTGGAGCCCTCAGTCATTCTCTTTCAAACTTTGTAAGTATCATCAAATGCCTAGGGCTTACTGCCTCGATCATGTCTAGAAGGGCATAGCTCAAATGATAACCACGACTTTGATGTCCTCAATTTCTTAGCAATTTCTCTCTTGATGCATCCAAATTCATGAAGCATGCATACAAAGAACTTTGTTTAATCATATATATCACTCATACTAATTTGCAGAGAGCTTAGAAAATTCAAAGCCACTGCATTACTAATATTTCAACATGTTAACCAAGTTCATACATCTCTTGAACAAAGAAATTCCATGTAACTCTCACTTACATTGTTTCACCCTATTTTAACCAAGTTTTTGACAATGAATTAACCGAAAAAATACTCACATCTTCATATCCACAAATAGCAAATTTCTAATGGATCAAACAAAGGTGTTCATTGCAAAGTAAAGATATCAATTCAGCTTATGATAACCAAGAGAGTGTACTTCATTGCAATTTACCTAAGTAAATGCACATCATTTGATAAGATGACAAACTTCAAAGTTCTTAATATTAACTCACCAAGATTCCCAGCTCTTGTAAACTTGGGGAATTCAACGGACAAGGCATTACCTATACTCGAATACTGAAAAGAGATTAAGTCTGATAAAGTTTAAACGGAACTTAAGAGGAAAGGAAAAAATACTTCATTATAAAATAGCTACACCTAATGAATAACATCCCATTTCTAACCAAATTCAAGAGACAATGTATGGCGGAACAGTTTTGTCTTGTTTTCAACCTTAATAATAAGTAGGAATAAAGTAGATGTTTTACCTTTTCGGAGTATATATTTATGGGTGAATTTTTTTTTTTTTTTTTTTTTTTTTGGGGTGAATTTTCAGAAGAACAGAATAAAACAAACTAAAAGTTATTATCTTCAAACAACATAAAAGGGAAACAGAACACTCAAATCATGGTTTCAATTTCTAGACCAAATCTTAAAATTGAAGCCTTAAATACACTAAAGAACTTAAACAGATGAAAATACCGAGATCAAAAGCATCAAGTAGATTAGGAGCTTGCAGCTTGCTACTTAGAGAAAACGTCAGCAGCCACAGGAAGAAAGTCAACACGAGCCCTTCTTCATCTATGCATTTTTTCCGATATGGGATCTGGGTTTTTTCCCCCACCATAAAAGTTACCTTTCACTGCATTACCAAACCACATGACATTATCCATACAAGAGAATCTCTTCAATAGAAATAGAAAACAAGATTTTGTCATAAAAATATATATATGGTTACACAAAAATTGAAGCAAGTACATTTAAAAAAAAAAAGGATAAAATGAAAAGATTATTCTTCACCCTCAACGACTTGGGTTGCCAACCCCTTAAGCCCTCCCTCTGGAATTTCTGCAACAATTACCAAAGAGTGGAGTTCCTCCTTCGCATTTTCATCGTCGTTTCTTTTGCGTGCAATGCGGACGCGAACTCTTCTTGGCGCGCTTCTAATTCCACCGTTTTTGCTGCGGCAGTGACTATAGGTCGCCGGCCGATCTCTGAGAGTGCAGAGAGATTTAGGGTTCTGGAATCACGCAAAATTGAAATACGATGTCGTTGCGGGGAGAAGGGGTAATGTTTATACACGGGGACCCAAAAAAAAAAAACAGTGAGAACAATGTCGTTTTGGTTGAAATTCAATTTCAATTGGAAGCAAGTTTTTGTTGTACCACAAGCAGTTTGAGTTGTACCATTTTGACCAAATATTAGATTTTGACTCTTTCGCTCTTTTATATGTGTCCCAAAAAAAAAAACAGTGAGAACAATGTCGTTTTGGTTGAAATTCAATTTCAATTGGAAGCAAGTTTTTGTTGTACCACAAGCAGTTTGAGTTGTACCATTTTGACCAAATATTAGATTTTGACTCTTTCGCTCTTTTATATGTGTCCCAAAAAAAAAACAGTGAGAACAATGTCGTTTTGGTTGAAATTCAATTTCAATTGGAAGCAAGTTTTTGTTGTACCACAAGCAGTTTGAGTTGTACCATTTTGACCAAATATTAGATTTTGACTCTTTCGCTCTTTTATATGTGTCCCAAAAAAAAAACAGTGAGAACAATGTCGTTTTGGTTGAAATTCAATTTCAATTGGAAGCAAGTTTTTGTTGTACCACAAGCAGTTTGAGTTGTACCATTTTGACCAAATATTAGATTTTGACTCTTTCGCTCTTTTATATGTGTCCCAAAAAAAAAACAGTGAGAACAATGTCGTTTTGGTTGAAATTCAATTTCAATTGGAAGCAAGTTTTTGTTGTACCACAAGCAGTTTGAGTTGTACCATTTTGACCAAATATTAGATTTTGACTCTTTCACTCTTTTATATGTATTAGATTAGATACATAGCGACATTGAACCATGTGATATATAATCTCTAATAAAAAAGTGTTAACTAAATTATGCCCCGCTTTGCTGATACTGATTCCTCCAATTAGCTACGTCTTTGCATTCGTATTTTACATTTGATCACTATGCCCCGCTTTTTTGTTTGGTGAACAAATTGATGAAGGATTGTGGTTGTGGTTCTTGCGCCTATATTCCACGTCAAAAGAACACAGTTGTCCACACCATTGCAGCTTTTTCATTTTCAAAGTCCTTCACATCTACTTAGATTGATTGTATACCCATTTGACTCAACTCGATTGTCAACGGAGACATAATATAAGATATATATTTTCCCTAAAAAAATAAAAGATAAATTAGAGATGAATCTTAGAAATTTATTAAGGAGATAGATAAGGCTCCTTACACGAGCCTTACCGCTCACGTAGAACTGCTTTTGTTAGATCTCCGCTACATGAACGATAAAGTTCCTATATCTATCTCTTTAGCCGGACTCATCTAATCTCCAACCTAAAACATAATAGCATCATTCCACTTCAAAAGCCACCTGTGAAATGCTTTGCCCTTTATTGCCCACGTGTCCTTCAAATAAGTATTTTCCTTTTTGCTCTTTTGAGGAGCTGAGATAGGAATGACAATTTTACACTCGGAAACTTGATACTAGCGGATACTCACCCCAAACGGGGCGGATATTATATTATCTGTTCCATTAAGTATTGAGACGGGTATGGGGTGAAATTCTCCGCTCCAAATCTTATCGAGTAGGTGGCGGGTTTTGACCGCCCCGACTTAATACCCGATAGCATTTTTTTTAATTATAAAAAAAATTTTGGTATAGGAGAAAAGTCCGTGAGGATTCAAACCCTTACACCTAAAGTTAAAGAAATGTGTCTTGACCACTTTGTTCAATGTTCTTTATGTTAAATTTTTAACTAACTTTAATACATAATTCAAAATTTGAGTTTCTTTAAAATAACTTTAAATTTGATTTGTCATGTGCGGTTGAATGTTTGACGGTTTGAATTTTGACGTGTGGTTAAATGACATTGATAATTTGAGCTTGATATATGATATTTTAGATAGTTTTTTCTTGTAGTTTCTATTTCTTTTTTAATTTTTTAGTATTTTCTTAACGGAGAGGGTAACGGGTTTTTTTCTCGTACATGCCCCCAACCTCTCCCTCCCTGTACCCGATTCAATCGGGTACAGGGTGGGAGTTTCCTCAACGGGGCGGGGACGGGCATATCCACCCCGAACCCTCCCCCGTTGCTACTCTTAAGAGATGGAAATGCAGAGCATTGTTGTTATATAGATACATGTAAGAAAAATTTTAGAAGTTTTGTTATAAAACTTTCCACTCATGTGTTACATATAAATACATGTTATGTAACTTTAAAATACAAATGGTTTGAATTTAAAATACACATAGTATACATTCATACATGTCATATTGGTGTGAAGTTTTTTAACAAAACTTACGAGAAGTTTTGAAAATTTTCCTATTATTATTATTATTGTTGTTATTATAAATTAATCCATCTCTCGTCTCTACCTAACCTTTTAAAATTGAATAATAATGTTTAGTGTCAGTGATGATGAGTATTAATGTAACATATGTTACATCAAATGATTATTAGTGGAATTAGATTTATGTACATGCGACTCACTCAATCATTTTAATGACGTATAGACTCATACTAGAGACCATTGGTATTATATTACACTACACACAGGTAGAGTCATAGTGTATATTCGTACCAAAATTTATGTAAGTATATTTTTTAGACATCATATCATGAATAAAGTACAATATACCAATTCTATTATATAAAATTATGAATCAATATGAGAAAATCACAAATCACCATTGGATATTTATTTGTAGTAAAATACTTGAGTATTGAGTATAAAAGAGGTTGCATAACTTAGTATATAATTCTGAGTCTTCTGCAAACAGGTCGTGTAAGTTCACACGTACAATCTATTTAAAGTTGTAATAATTAGTAGTCAAATGATTGAACTACAATAAACTATTACAACCATGAGTCTAGCATCTTACCCGTGCGTTACACAGAAGACTAATTTTAAAAAAATCAATAATAATGAACAATAAAATATTAAACAGATACGTGTCATCGGATTTACATAAAAAAATCATTAAATATACAATTTTTATTTAGTATTTAATGCGTTAAATTAATTTTTTATTAATAATATATTAATAGTTACCCTCTTATGTGTTCGATTAATACTTTACTATATTTTACTTTTAAATCATCTAACTTATTTAATATTATTAGTTAACAGTCTAATAATTATGTATCTGGCGTGTACATACCCGTACTCACTCGATACTCGTTCACATAAAAATTTCTATACCCATAAGAAAGTACCCTCCCAACATACTACTTTAACCTGATAATAACTCATTTCCTCACATATCATTTTGGGTGATGCTTCGTTTTATTTTGTACAAATAACCATAATACCATATTGTTATTTTAGTCTAGCAAATAACAAATATAATACTTTAAAAAGTAGTATGATTTTATAATGACAATCGTTAGAGGCGTAATAATTATATTGATAAATAAAATATTAATATGACAAAAATTTTCATCTAAAGTTGATATGTTAATAGTTATGTCTGAAATTTATTATTTCTTTTTATTTTATATATATTTGAGTTATATAAAATAAAAAGTAATAATTAATTTTATTAATATGAATTTTTGTTTTAGGTTTGTATAATTTTATTTGCGGAAATTAAGGAAAGATTTGACGAATTTTTTTAAACGTACAGCTTAAATACATATTTAATGTTTTATTTATTTACTTTTTAAATCATGTAACTTATTCAATATTATTAGTTACTAATTTAACGTTGCATATCAAACGTGTACCATAGTATATGTACCCGCTTAATATCGATTCAGATAAAAATTTCATACTCATGAGATTATATCCACTCCACATACTCTTTTAACCACATAATACCTCATTTTATTACGTATTGTCTAATAAATAAACAATAAAATCTTTAAAAAAATGTTGCATAATTTCAGAATAATTATTTTTACCATAATACATGTATCCACTCAATATCCAATTATCTATTCGTATAAAAAATTGCATTGTACATATAAGAATATCTAAATTAGGAATATATATATATATATATAAGATTTTGATGTTCAATTAGACGAAGATTATGGTCTTATTCAAAGAATAATGCTATTTATCTAGATTAGAGACTATCCCCAGTTTAGTTATCATTTCTTTATTGGTTGTCAAATAAATTAATGCCTCATCTATTTATACATCTCCACCAATCTCCCAATGTAGTTATGCCAACTAGATTGGATACCGATCTCTAATCTAGATAAATAGTATAACTTTTATTCAAAAGGTAATAAAAAATCCAATAAGATTGTGTTGTGGATTTTAGAATGTGAGTAATTTTAAGTAGAATTGATTTCTGATCAAAGAAAAGAATGTGAGGATTTATATAGAAAGGGATAAAGGAGGGATATATGTTAGCTAAGGAATTATTAAATATAATACAAGACAAATCGACTATAAAGATTTTAATTAAATAATAATAGAAGGGATAAAGATTTTACATATTACAATTTATTTATTTCATAACTATGAGAAAAAAAAACGTGATTTTTGTAGAAATTCTTGAGTCTAGAGAACATAAACATAAAGATAGCAATACAAAATTATGTTCTTCTTCTAAATTGGGTTGTTCTTATTCTCAATTGGGCTAATCAATATTAGAGGAAGTTAATGGTACAAAGTAAAGGAAATTTTTATTTTCGATTCTTCTAGCTTTTATTATAAAAATTAAAATAGATTAATTAGGGTTTTTCTGGTGCACGTAGGGGAAGAAGATTGGAGGGGAAAAATATTTATAATTGTTAAAAATAAGATGATTATTTTTGTCATTTTAATTTTGACCATTTTAATATATTTAAAAAATTAGTGAGATTAATAAAAAAGTAGTGTCAATATAATTAGCCTTTAAATATATATGTAGTTCATAATAATATTTTCTTTGAGTGAAAGTACGCTAAAATAGTAATATATAAATGAAAATTGTTAACAAATAAAAGAGTTGGCATAATGATTTAAAAGCTTATTACTCTTAACATGTAGGTCACGAGTTCAATATTTCACTATTGCATTTATAACAAATTTTTTATTAAAAGTGACAGCCCGTGTGGTATGACATTATTAGCAATTGTGTCAAATAGAGCTTTAGGTGGGAAACATTTTCTAATTATGCCAGATGAAATTGTAATTGTGCTAGAAAACTCATGTATTATATATTACTAGGTTTTTCACCCATACAATGGATGGGTAGAGATCTAGTGAAAAAGTCATATATCAAAAGTAGTTTAATAAAAATTTAAATACTTGATGTCATAAAAGAATATAAAAACTATGACATTTATTAATATAATTTGTATTGTAAAATGAAGTCTTAGATCAAATGGTATCAGAGTTTTTCTTAAAGTAAAAAATTTGTCACCTGCATCTGATCCATATAGAATTTTTGCCTAAATGATGTGATCTCCATATCTTGAGATTATAAGTCTTGTGTCACTACACAATATAGTCAAATGATAAAAATTCCGTAACAATATACTAGAAATACTGATATTTAACTTCAATTTATAACCGAAAATTTTAGAGTGTCGTATCACATTTAAGAATTCAGACTTGTAAAGATTTTCAGTAGAAATTGTTGTTAGAATATGATGAAATGATAATATGATCATCTCTGCGATGCATGACAATCGGTTAAAATTTATTTAAAATTATATATCAAGATAGATATTAAATACTTTGTGATCCCTAAAATTATTCTTCTACTCTTCCTCTTCAGTAAAATGTGACATTTAGGGTAATCATTCTCTTATTATTTAAAACTATAATTTAATGATGAAAAGGTAATAATATAGCGTTAACAAAGTGACATTCTTGTAATTACATATAGTGATATAATTGTTGAAAATTAAAGTGGAGATACCTAATTCCTATTAAATTAAATTTTTGATCTAATTATTGACACAGCAAAATATCATTTATCCATTTGCAAGTAAAGTAAAAATTCAGTGACATTTGACACGATTAATATTGTCATAATTTATAATTCCTTTTTCCTTAGTGACAATGGAAACAAAAAGGTATCTCGGATAATTGATAAAATAAAAGAGATTCATATAACTTACCTTGACAATAAATTTTGATAGCAGAATTCAAGTTATAAAGAGAGCCAGCAAGAATATTGAAAGATAATGTAGTCAATTAAATTGAGCTCATATAGAAAAACCCAAAACATATTAACATGGCACAATCCATTTTATTCATGTATGTATTTATTCATGATTGCATTGTAGTATTGTAAAAAAAATAATGTCATATTTTATATTGTACTCGTACTTACCTTAAATGAAAAGTTGAAAATAAAAATAAAGTATAAACATCACTAGATACTGAACTTTTAGAGAGAGAAAGTTGGAAATATTGCTACGTAATTGTTATTGAATCTATCACAATCTAAAATTGGTTACAAGAATATTAATAAACAACTAAGTATGTTGTTAACTAACTAATCTAGCTAACCAATTGAACTAATGTATGCTGACGTGGAAATATAAACATAAGAATATACAAAAGCTAATATACACAAAATGTACAAAATATACAATATTCCACACCCCCTCAAGTTGGACAATGATGAGAATCGATCAGTGCCAACTTGGAAAGAAGATAGCTGAATTGTGGAGTAGACAATGATTTATTAAACAAGTCTGCAACTTGCTCCGTGGTGGAGATGTGTTGAGGAAGAACAAAACCGGACTTGTAGTGATGTCGGATAAGATGACAATCGATCTCTAAATGTTTAGTTCATTCATGAAACACCGGGTTGGTACTTATGTAAATGGCTGACTGATTATCACATTGTAAAGGAATAGGTAGAGTGAGAGATGTGAAAATCTTTCAGCAAGTAAGAAATCCAAAGCAATTCACATAATGTCGAGCCCATACTCCTGTACTCAGCTTCGATAGAACTTCTAGAGACAGTATTTTACTTCTTAGTTTTCTAAGAAATCAGAGCGTTACCCAAAAAAATACAGTAACCAGTAAGAGCTTTTCGAGTCTCTGGGAAAGAAGCCTAATCAGAATCACAATAAGCATTGATTGCAAAACCAGAACCTGCTGGGAAAAACAAACCAGTAGAAAATATACCCTTCACATACTTCAATAAATGAATAGCCAATTGCCAACGAGAAGTAGTGGGATGTGAAACACACTGACTCAACTGCTGAACAGCAAAGGTGATGTCTGGTCTGGTCTGGTCAAATTGAGGTACAACAACCTCCCCACCAGTCTCCTAAACTGATCAGGATCAGACAAAGCTGCTCCATCTGCAGAGTTTAGTTTATAGCCCTTGGGAAAAGGAGTAGTAACGGGTTTAACCCCTGATAAACCTGCATCTGTAACCAAATCCAGTGCATACTTTCTTTGATTTAAGTAGGTACCATGTGGTGCTCTAGCAATCTCTATACCTAAGAAATACTTTGCATTCCCTAGATCCTTGATAGTAAAAGCCTGATCTAGGGACCTCTTGACCTTAGCAAGTTCCATGGTATTATTTCCTGTCAATAGGAGATCATCTACATAGACTAGGACAGCCATGAAAAGACCAGTTGAGTGCAAAATAAAAAGGCAATGATCTTGTTCGGACTGGTTAAATCCATAGGACTCTAAGTGTTTGCACAATTCCAAATTCCATTGTCTATTTGCTTGATTCAAACCATAAAGAGATCGTTTCAGTTTACACACTTGACCTGGTTGTGCAAGTTTATACACATGTGGAGGCCACATGTATACTTCTTCATCTAAGAATCCATGCAAGAAGGCATTATTTATGTCTAATTGATATAAAGGCCATCCTTTAGCAGTAGCAAGTGCAATAAAGATTCGCATAGTGACATGTTTAGCAACTGGAGAAAAAGACTCAAAATAATTTATACCAGCTACTTGATTAAACCCCTTGGCTACCAATCTGGCTTTGCATCTGTCAAGTGAACCATCCGCTTTCAATTTCACCTTATAAACCCATTTAGAACCAATAGGTTTCTTCCCTGCTGGTAGGTCAACAATTTCCCAAGTATGATTTTTCTCCAAAGCTTCTAATTCATTATTCATGACGTTAATCCACTCAGCCTTAGTACTAGCCTCTAGATAAGAGGAAGGTTCCTGGATAGAATCAATATTGGCTAGAAAACTGATATAATCTGAAGTCAGATTGGAAGAAACAGTATAAGGAAATGTATTAGGTGTGAGATCGGAGAGTGGGAGATGCTGTGAGGTGATTTCAGTATGAGTAAAATTGGTAAGAAAATCGTTGTGCCAGACAGGTGGATTTCTGATTCTTGTACTTCTTCTAGGTACAGTGGCAAATTCTTTATGTATAAGAGAAGTGGGTGAAGATAATTGACTGAGAATCTCATGATCTGAGGAAGAGTTTGGAAGAACAGTTTGAATGTCTAAGGAAGAAAGTGGGGACTTAGTAGGTATTGTATTGGAATTAGTTGGTAATTCAAACTCAAAAGTAAAACCAGGATCATGGTTAACTACAGGTAAAGGAAGAGACTAAGAATTAGTGTCACACTTCTGATAAGGCAATATGTGTTCATGGAATACCACATCTCTAGAGATGAATGTCTGGTGCGAATGGAGATTATAGAGTTTATACCCTTTATGTCATGTACTTCTAGGAAAATACATTTGGAACTTCTAGGAGAAAACTTGTCTTTATGTGGCTTAGTGTTTGTAGCATAGCAGAGACAGCCAAAAGTCTTAAAGTGTGAGTAAGTGGGTGGTTGGAGATGAAGTAGCTCATAAGGTGTTTTCCACTGTAAGAGTTTTTAAGGTAATCTGTTGATGATATAAGTGGCTAAAAGAACAGCCTCTCTCCAAAATTGTTTTGGAAGGTTAGATTGAAACATCAAGGCTCTGACTATTTGGAGTAAATGTTTATGTTTTCTCTCTACTACCCCATTTTGTTGTGGTGTACATGCACAAGATTTCTAATGTAAGGTGCCAGTGGAAGTAAGGTATGTTTGAAATTCATGGATGATAAATTCAGTTCCATTATCAGTTCCGATAATCTTAATGGTTTTTGCTAAACTGAGTCTGTATCAACTGATGGAAGGCTTTAAATGTATTCAAAACTTGGGTCTTGTGTTTCAGTAGAAAGGTCCAGGTACTCCTAGTAAAAATCATCCACAATGGTGAGAAAGTAATGAGCGCCAGATAGAGAAGAATATTTGTAAGGTCCCCACAAATCCATATGAAGTAAAGAGAAAGGTTCTGAAGTTTGAATAGTACTGTGATTGAAAGGAAGTCTTTGCTGTTTAGCATAAGTACACACATCACATGGCAAGAAATCAGTCTTATTACAATGGGAATCAACATCCAATGCTGTAAAACCTTCAAAGACACATGGCCAAGCCTATTGTGCCATAGGTGTACATAATTAAGATTAGATTTATTACAACCAACAGATGAAGTATTGACAGAAATAGAAGACAAATGATTACTGATAAGTAGATAGTAGCTCTGTAAAGTTGAAAGGGAGAAGGAATTCTTGTCCAAGACATAAAGTTCCTTGTAAACCCTTCCAACAGCCATGAGCTTCTCAGTCAAGGGGTCCTGTAGTAGACAATAGTCATCAAAGAAAGTAAATTTTAGTTTGGAAGTCTTGACTAGTTTTCTGACATGTGAGGTTTCAACTAATGTGATGTCTTTGGCAAGATGAATAGAACCTTTGTGTTTGACCAAATTTATGGTCCCATCAGGTAAGTAAACAGGGACAGATTGAAGAATAGGTTTAGGAAAAGGAAAAAAATTAATGTCATGGCACATATGATTAGTAGCCCCAGTATCAACTATCCAAGTTCCTACCTCTAATTCATGAGTAGTACTTAAGGCAAATATTTTTTGTGGATCAAGAACAGAACCTGTGAACTCCCCTAGGTGAGCAAGACTCACCATGCTTGAGGATGCAGTGCTTTTGCCCTGATCATTCCTTTTCTCAAATTCCAGTGGGGTGTCAGATATATTAGCTGCCACAGAATTCATAGTTGCTTTCCCTTTGTTGACCTTTTTCTTGTCCTTTAGATGCTTGTACCAATCTGGGTAACCATGTAGTTCATAGCAAGAATCTCTTTCATGCCGATTTTTGCAACAATAATTGCAATATAACATCTTTTTTTCTTCTTTACTCAGAACAAACCTTTTCCCTCCTCCTCTATTCCCACCTTGTTGTTTGTAGCCTTGTGATTTCACCACCAGTGCATTCAACTCAGCATTATCTCCAAAAACTGAATGAACTTGTTTTTGCTTCTCAACAGTTTGAACCATAGTATAGGCCCTATTCACGGTTGGCAGAGGATCAACTACTAAGATTTGATTTATAACATGTTCATATTCATCATTTAGCCCCATCAAAAACTCCATTAACCTTGTCCGTGAAGTCATATCAGCAACTTGTTTTGTTGATTCACAACCACATCCTAGAACAGGTAAAAGACAATTTAGCTCATCCCATAGTTGCTTGAGCTTAGTAAAATACTTTGTAATATTCATACTTCCTTGTGAAACAGATGCAATTTCCCTACGAATTTGGTAGAGTTGTGGTCCATTACATCCACCAAATCGTACCTGAATCTCAATCCAAAGTTCTCTGGCAGTGGATACATAAAGGAAAGCATTCACTATCTCTTTGGAAATCGAGTTTAATAACCAAGAAATGACCATGTAATTAACACGGCACCGTTTATCATATGTATGTGAGGTTTTCGCTGGAATTATGACAGAACCATCAATAATCCCCAATATATTCTTTGTACCTAGGGCAATCCTGACCGATCTACTCCAAGCTAGATAGTTCTTACCAGTTAATGGAGCTGTAACAAGCGTCATACCTGGGTGATCCGAATTATGCAACAGCAAAGGATCTTCCTCATTCCTCTCGCGATTCATTCCCCCACCAAATCTGCAATTTCTGGATCTTCTGCTTCGAATTGAACGTTCTCCCGCTGATTCGCAGCCATCGCTCCTTTGTGAAAGTGAAACCAGCAGCTCAATCAAGAATCGCAGCTTAAAAGGTTTGAAATTGCGAGATCAGATGGAAGATTCCCAATTCAACCTGTGTGCTCTGATACCATGAGTTTTTAGATAGAGAAAGTTGGAAATATTGCTGCGTAATTGTTATTGAATCTATCACAATCTAAAATTGGTTACAAGAATATTAATAAGCAACTAAGTATGTTGTTAACTAACTAATCTAGCTAACCAACTGAACTAATGTATGCTGACGTGGAAATATACACAGAAGAATATACAAAAACTAATATACACAAAATGTACAAAATATACAATATTCCACAGATACAACAAACGAAGTCTCTTAAAATACGAGATACAAAGATACCAAAAAAATCATACAATACCAATGTCATTGCCAATAGTTGAATCGAAAGAAGTCTCACACATGCGTTGCATGGATGCGTGTCATCGGATTTACATAACAAAATCAGTAAATATATAATTTTGATTTAGTATTTGACGTGTTAAATTAATGGTTTAAAGATAACGTATTAATAGTTACCCTTTCATGTATTTGATTAATACTTTATTATATTTTACTTTTAAATCATTTAACTTATTTAACATTATTAGTTAATAGTCTAGATAAATTATAGATAAATTTGATTATGCAGTGATGGATAAGTGTCCATGTCATTAAAATATTTTTAGTTTATAATTTTTTAATAAAATATTTGTAGTTTATAATTCATAAAACAATGAAAATTAATTAATGAATTAAAAACTTAATTGATAACTCATGTTCGTCAAATAATAATAAAACAATAGAAATAAATATAAATGAGGAACTTACTTGATAACACATATTCATTGGATAATAAGTTTCCTTTTAGAACTACTATTTTTTATGAATTATCTTAATTAAACTGAATATTTAATTAATTCAGTATATAATATCACTAGTTTAGATTAATTGAAAATTATAATTATAATTTTTTTTAATATTTCCCACTAAAAATGTTAAGACATGTTCTCTTTACTGTTTTGAAACAATTTTTAGTTTTCAATTTTTTAAAACACTGAAAACGCGTTTACTTTCATATTTTCAAAAATGAATTTTGAAAAATAAGAAATTTTTTAACAAAGAAAACAGAAAATGATAAAAAGTCGTTTTGAGAGTTTTTAAGCAAAACATGTATTTAATTAAAAACAAGGAAAACGCTTTGTTTTGAGAATTCCAATTTCTCTCTCCTCTAATTTTACAACCCTTCGTCACTCCTCTTATAATTTCTCTCTCCTCTAATTTTATTCATGTGTCCTATGCTTCCAAAGTTAGTTTATTTTTTTATTATTAATTTTATTATTATTTTTTTTTTGTATTTCCTTTTTCCTCATAACAAATTATAGCAAACTTTCATATTTTAATCTTGGTAATGATACATTAGAACAAAATAATTTTTTTAACGAAAGAACAAAATAATTTAATTTACTTAACAAGCAAATAAATTCTCAAAATGTCAAAAAAAACATGTTTTCTAGTTTTATATTTCTTAAAAAAGTTTTCCTAAATAACAAAGTAAACGTATTTTTAGAAATATGAAAACAAGCACTCAAAACAGAAAATTGAAAATGAATTAAAAACTCAAAAATAGAAAATTGAATTACGAAAAGGTTAATAATTACTTGTTTTTCATTAAAGGGATAAAAATTTTACAAACTTCAATTTATTCATTATGTAACTATAGGCCAAGAACAAAGCGTGATTTTTGTTGGAATTTTTGAATCTCGATAAGATAAACTTGAAGATAGTAATACAAAATAATGTTTTTCTTCTCAATTAGACTAATCAATATTAGAGAAAGTTAATTAATATTCAAATAAAAGAGAAAGAAAAATATTCACATTCATATTTATTCGAGAATCCAAACGAGGAATGCATTTTGTCAATTCTACTTTTTCATATGAAATTATAACATTAATTAAATTGATTCTTTATTTCTTTCATGAATCCAATTTCGTAGGTTTATGAATTTAGAGACGCGGCAGATAAAATGACTTAAAATGTTATAAAAAAACTGACTTATTAATTAGGGTAATATCTTGTGCAATTTATTTCTGTACAAAATAAAGGAAATTTTAATTTTCGATTCTTATAGCTTTTTATTATAAAAGGGACACGTAGGGGGAAGAAGATAGGAGATCGGAAGAAACATTTATAATCGTTAAGAATGAGAGGGTTATTTGTGTCATTTTAATTTTGACTATTTTAGTATATTTGAAAAATTGGTGAGATTAATAAAAAAAAAGTGGTGTCACTATAATTAGTTTTTAAGTATATATGTGCTTAATAATAATATTTTCTTCTAGTGAAAACACGTGAGAATAGTAATATATAAATGAAAATTATTAACAAATAAAAGAGTTAGCATAATTGCAAAGCGTATTACTCTTAACCGTGTCTGAAAATATAAGTACTTAAAAAATGACAAAAATTAAGGTCGTTATTTTTTTCTTTGATAGGAACACAACGTGCACATACGGTACAGAGACACCATATTATTTTTTTTTTTTTTGCACTCAAAATGCTTCCTTCATCATGAGCAATTAGATAATAAATCGTTTACAATAAAATCCGGAGTCGAGACACCCCAGTAGGCGTTAACATTACAATCTAGTTACAATCTAGCACATGATGAGCAAGTAAATGAGCTATTTCATTTACTCTCCTATCGATAGCTTTAAACTGACAATCCTCGAACTTTTGACTAATGGATGTAACCAACTCCAGAATAGAATCTTCAGTTGCTCGTGGCTCAGGCTCCATGAGTAGGTACAACATTTGATGCATCCGACACCATACGTTATCTAGCAAAACTATAGTATTGAAATTTTTATTATTTACTTATTTATTTTATTTAGAATTTGAGAACATTTTTGTCATTTTTATGTTATATACCATAAAATTGAAATTTAAGGGTAAAAATGCCAAGTTTAAAAGACGTATGCGGAAATCACAATATGAAACATCAAGGATAGACCACACCAATCAACTGTGTCAAAGTAGCTATAAAAGTTATGCAAAACTCATATGGATGTTGAGTCTTTATTAACATGATAGGCTTAGTGTAGGTTAAGGATGAACTCTTATAGTGTCAATCATAATAAAAAAGAATACAATTATTACTTCAATAAAAAAAAAAAAAGAAAAAGACAAGAAAAGTTAAACCAATTACAATTAATTGCCACACGGACCTAAATCACACTGGAAATTAAATCATATGATCACACACCATTTTAGTAGAAAAATTTGAGATTTCTTCTGAGGAGAATTAGGCTTCATCAGAGTTTGGTTTTTATGATGGGGTTTTTACATGTAATTTGTTACATTAGAAATTAATTGGAAAAATACTATAAATTGTAACAAATTGTTTCCTTGTACCAAATAGATGAAAAAAATTGTAAATACGCTACAATTCTCATTATGGAAATAAAAAAAAATGAATTTTACATACCAAAAAAAAATTAATAATAATAATAATAATAAGAGTTTAAAAAAGGCAGGTTAATTGACAGAAGGGTTAATTTCACAAAATGTCTCCAATCTTTGAGTTAAGAATCAGTTGGGTTCTCAATCTTTTTTCACTCTCCTGGGTCCCCAATCTTTCATAAATACACACGATATATCTTTTTTTATCACTATTCCGTCAATTTAAAAAAAATGACCGTTTTACCTTTCACTTTTTAATTTTAAAAACAAAATATTTAAAAATAATAAAATAATAAAAAATTTTAAAAATAAAATGAGAAAATACCCCACCCCACCCCCTCCCGAGACCGGCGGCCAGAATGCTGTCATTTCTAGCGGCCAAAAGGGGCGGGTGAATCCCTCCATTTCAGGCGAAAATAGGCCATTCTGCCAGAAAAGACAGCAAAATGCTGTCGTTTTCTGCCAGCTTTATGGGGGGTGAATCCCCTTCATTTCTACCGGAAATGGGGGGATTCACACCTCCTTTTTTGCTGCAGCTTTTACCATTTCTGCCAGAAATGGCAGCTCCATTTTTGGTAGAAATTTGGGGGGTTCACATCCCCCATTTTTTGGCTACAACTTTTATGGCCCCACCATTTTTCAGCAGAAATAGGGGTATTCACCCCCTTTTTTTGACTGTCGGCGGACATTTTTGGCGGCCGGTCTTAGGAGGGGAAGGGGTTGGGTTTTCTCTTTTTTTTTTTATTATTTTAAATATTTTGTTTTTAAAATTAAAAAGTGAAGGGTAAAACGGTCCTTTTTTAAAAAATTGACGGAATATTGGCAAAAATGACATATCGTGTGCCTTTATGAAATGCTAGAGACCTAAGAGAGTGAAAAAAAGTTGGAGACTCAACTGAGTCTTAACACAAAGGTTGAGGACCTTTTGTGAAATTAACCCTTGACATAATCATTTCATATACCATAACTGAAACTCTCTCTTTCCCCTCCACGATTTTCTCAACCAACTAGTTTCTGAACAATCTAGTCAATCAAATGAATTCTGTTCCTGTAACGTTTAATCTTGGCGGGTTATTTCTGCCGACAACGAACAATTCAAGATTCATGACAATAATTACTACATGATTGGGAGAATGCGAAAAATAAATTAATTCATTCGATTGATCAAATTGATATGACTGGATGTTGTAGTTCATTACAGTTATCCTACCTTTCAAAATTGAATGGATTTTTCATATTATAAAGTCTTTGTTTGAAGTTCTTGACTGGAATTAATTGCATTATATGTTGTCAAACTATTGTAATGTACTACATAATTCCTTAAGTTATAATATTTTGAATATGCTATGTTTAGTGTACTAGTCAAAGATTCTGAAATCATGTAACTTCAATCCAAATGTAATACGTTACATTTATTACATTAACATTGGGTGAAGCGATGTAATCCACTACAAAATGTTTAGCATTACTTGGTTGAGCATTTGCCATGTGTAGTTCGTTACAAAACTATTTTGAAATTTGATACATGTATTGTAATGTAATATAAATGACATAAAATTCTTATACGTGTATATGTATGAGTTTCATCAATGAGTTTTGCAGACACAGTGGCCGGTGGGATGGAAATTAGTACTATGATCATGCACGTGTCCTTGAAGTGCTCATACAAAAGACTAGTTGAAATGATTTTCTCATCACTTAAAGCCAATACAAAAAGTACATCATTTGTAATTCGTTACAAGGTTGATGAATCAATGGGGCCGTTAGAGATTAACAATGACAATTCGCTGCAATCTATCTACATCTCAAGAAGGATGACCACATTGTGACAAGTTTCCCTTTACGTGTTGATGTAGCAAATCGTCCCTTGCAAGTGTTCCGCTACAATTAGAGGGTGTTGAGGTATCGAGAACAATAAATATGTCCCTTTAACAACATATATACTAGTGGCACTTCAATTAGTGCACTAGTCAAAGATTCTGATATCATGTAATTAGTTACACTGCTTGACATTCATTACAAAACATATAATAATAAGTTTAAAGAAAACTTCTAATGAAAGTTTCCCTAGTAGAAGCTAACATGTTACAAGTAAATTCCCTCATGGATCTTCTTTTTCATATATCACAACTAATTTGGTGCATATCTAGGCAATACAAACTGAAAAGATGTCGAATCAATTACAATATAATTCAACATATTACACGCTCGTTCAAGTAATAGCTTGATCATAGAATATATGAAAATATGTTATATACCAAGAATTGGACACGCCCACAACCACCCCCAACCAAAAAAGGAAAAAACAAAAACAAAAAAGAAAGAAAAAGGAAAAAAGAGAACTTGGTCTCAGCTTCTCTTTGTGGAATCGAACAAGACTAGTTTGGTCACCCAAAAACAAGTAGAAGATCATGAACGAGATACTCACTGTGTATATACTCACGGTGTATAGAAACCGCTAAATTAACTCTGGTTGAAAAAAGCGTAAGAACAAAATCAAACGACCCACAAAAACATCGGCCGGCGAATACCTTGCGCCAATAAGAATCGCCCACCCAAAATGAATGATACTACGGTCAGTAAATCTTTTTGATGGATTGTTGAACGGGATGGAAATTGCAGGAACACGATCAGAACAACCCTAGGAAATAAGGATTTGAGGGATACCGGATACCGGTATGAGGTTGAAAAAAGAGAAATAGAATTTTCTAAAAAAAAATGGAAAACTAAGTTTTATAAGAATAGGAAAATTTATTATATTAATTAATATATAATAATATACACGACAAATTAAAACACAAGAGACTGTATATTAACAATTAGTTTAAGATTTGGATTTTTTTTCAAATATTGCTGGTTGGGAGGTAGTGTATTGGCGAATTACCACTTTTAGGACCAGGCTTTTCAGCACCCTGTTTGCCTGACCACATTTCTAAAGCCCAATCTTGATTTAATGCAACTTGAACCCATCTTCCAACTACTAATAACTAACTTCTCTTAAGTCTCATTATACACGTTCGTTTTTATTTATATTATTGTAGTAAATGCGTAGCGAAAAAATGATGTCTATGTGATGAGAGATCATTGGAAACTGGCATATAGATAAAGGCCAAATGTGAGTTGGGGTTCTTAGTGGTCTCTCTTTGCATAAGCACAGGACCAAATGGAAAGCGCCATATGGGAGATTATTTTCAGCAAAAATGAGTAATTGAAAAGGAAAGCACATTGCATGGTTTATATTCCCTCCATCCCATACAAATAGACTTGTGTTCTATTTTTATCTACCATATCATATAAATATAGGTGATTCTTTTTAAAATTGAAACAATAATTTCCTTTTACGCCTCTATTTAATGTGTATTATTCAAATTAGAGCTAACCAATTTAATCTGCAAACATCATAAAATTTTTTAAGAGGCCCAATGGAATAAAAGAATTAAATGAAATATACTAAATTAAAGAGTATATTAGGAAATTATCTTAAATTTACTTTTTCACAAACACTGGCGCGCATCAATGCAGACCACGTGAAATAGGAGGTTTTGTAACAAAACCTCTAGAAGATACTTGAACATTTTCGCCTTTATAAAATTAGGAATATACCTATCTTTATGAGACGTGGGTATTCATCCAAAGAATTTAATTGTTATATTCAACTTTTTAAATTGTCAAAGGAGAGAAAACCATCTATAAATTATTATTATTATTATTATTATTATTATTATTATTATTATTATTATTATTATTTGGATGCAAGGGAGGAGAGAGATGAGAGGGAAGGGAAATCAGGTAAGGGATGGGTGTAGCTCAAACTTGAGTCCTTTGTCTAAAAGCTTAAACATCCAAATACCGCAATACAATTCAAACCACAACTATAAATTATCTTGGATTGTATATAAAAATGAAATTTTTGTTTGTCAAATCTTAAAATAAACTTGAACAAGAACATTAGCAGAACATGTTACACCAGTACGTTACTATAAAAGCAAGCAACAAAGTATCCGTGGACTTCCATTCGTTCATAGAACATGTGAGTTTCTGGCTACAAATTGCATGCGTCAGTCACTATATCAGATTTGATGTTGGACCACTGTACATTTGCAGAATCAATTGCGGATCAATTGTGGTTAATTTGGTATGCAATCCAATAACACATTAGCTTAGCATCATATTTGATCTCTGATCTACTCGTATTTGTCCCATATAAGCCTATTTCAGACAACCCCAGGAAAATATTAGAGACATTTCCCCACATGGTGTAGGAACACCAAGAGAGTCAAGACCATGAATTTTATCGGCATTCCTCTCTCCATTTTACCTCGAGCAACCTCCCGGGACCTAACGGCTAATATGACAAATAGAGATTAGAAAAACAATCGTTACAACATAGGTGAACGAACTTGGATATTCACATAATTGACAATCGATACAAACGTCATTGTAGTTAAACAATAAATACTTACTAGAGACTATGAGACCTTACCTTTAAAGACAACGCCATGGTAACTGTTGACTAGAGATCGAGCCAATCCCTCGCCAAGTGGTACCAGGGATCATCCCAAAAACCATAAATCCCTTGAGGCCAACGTTGAGAGATCCATCTCTGGGGGACGCAATTTCCTTAAGGGAATTTACAAATCCTTGAGGTGGCCACCCACCATGAGCGTGGTCTCCAAATAAGACAAAATCGTCTTGTTAGACTTGTCTCCAAAAATAACAAGTCAACAAATAAAATGTGCGTTTTATGTTAACGTGTCTCCAAAAAAACACGTCAACAGTAACCACAACAAATGACTCAATTATTGTCATGGGACCAAATAAGAACAAGACATTATTCTGCCACTAAAAAAACCTCACATGGTAATTGTACACCAAGAAGCTGTTTATGGCTGAACTAATTAGTACTTAGATATATAAATCAAATCCTACAGAAACTAAAGAAAAAGTTCACCTGCAACAAAAAGGTTAAAAGATCCGACAAAAAGTTAAAAAAGATCAGACACTTTCTAAATAATAGCCTATAGTTCAGTTTTTGTAGCAACTGTATCAAGTCCACCCAACAGAGTCACGGTCTCACGGATCACCTACCTAAATGAGTAGTCATTTTCTAAGCCCGGTATTTTTAAGCCGACATAGTTTTCGACTGATTGTGCATATTATTATGAGGTTAGAAATCACAAGGTACCACAATTTGTCAACCTTATTTTCTTATTTTTTTATTTTTCTTGAAATACAATTACAATCATTATTATGGCATTACAAGTAAATATATATTCTTCTGAAACACAGCGTACAGAAACCAACAATACAAACGCTTATACAGAAGACTATAAGAAATCAATAATACAAACTCCTATACATGAGATAACAAACTACATATAAAATGTAGACAACCCCCACATGAAGGAAATCGAACCTGGGACCTCTACGTCTCAGGACCTCAACCTTAGCCCTTTCACTAAATAGGCTAAGGCCTCATTGACAGTTTGTCAACTTATATATATCAAAATGTAGAAAGCAACCTGATATCTGAGGGGACACTTGTACTATTAAAAAGAGAAGGACCACAAAAATAAAAGAAAATGAGCAGCATATATGGCGAAAATGGAACTTAACAGCCGACAAATTTTGACGAGAAATGAGGTAGAGAGATAAGAACAATGCCGTACGGGCCGTGGAAATGTTAGATTCAAGCCGAAGTACCTAGTAGTAATAGTTCCTCATCTATCCTCTCCATCACGCGCAAGAAAGCCCCAAACATTCTGTACAGCTAAGCAACTTAAGGTAAACCTTTAGGTTGTCTACATTAATCACCCTCCATCTTGCAATTCAGTGATACGTAGGCTGCCAACCCTTCGCTAGATTCTTGCAAAGGAGGCAGTGACTATCCGCTATGTTTGGAGTCCTGGATTGAAGGACTTCACAAACTATTGCTTGATCAAAACTAAAGAATGTTCTTAGAAATGACTTCCGATCTGCTGGAAGATATTCCAAGTAGGCATTACCTCAAAAAAACAGAACACGGGGGAGAATATGCTCCCTTATTTGTATAGGATAAAATACACGTCTAAGAAAGTTGTGACATTCCAAGTAGGCATTACCTGAAAAGAATATAGAACAAGGGGAAGAATAGGCACCCCTTACTCATCTTTAGTAAGGTACCCATTACTTGTATAGGACAAAATACAAATCTAAGAAAGTTGTTAATAATGCCAATCCCAGACAAGTAGGAAGGGATCCTATATCAACCTAAATAGCAGGAATTTCTAAATTTCAGGTTCAATGGCCTATAACTTAATGACCAAAATAAAAGCTCTGACAGAACTAAGCAACGAAATAAATCAAAAGAATTCAGACAAAGAAATATCTAAAGAGGACCGAATAATGCTTAGTTGATATTTTCCCGCTCATCACAAGGTTTGCATGTTTTAGTTGACAATAAACTACTAGAAAGCGTGGTGCCATTGTCTGGTGATTCAGACCCTCCCCTTAGCATCAATTTTGTGAGAATATTTCAAACCCACAGCTGGATTAATAAAATATACTGAGTTCTTTTCACCATAATGGACTCTGAGAAAATCAAGCAAGGCCTACCATGATGCAAAAATTTTGTTCTAAAAGCAACCTAAAAGGGCACAATAATGTGATCAATGCTCACAGAAGCTTGCGCTGGAATGAGAAAGATGCACCTCATGGTCCACATGCATGGTCCACAGCCTCGCATCCAGGTTCCATCCCACCCAAAAAGAGAACTCTGAAGTGACAATATAATTTAGATCCTCAAATGTCTGTCCTCATTAAATGAACTAAAATCCAAATTTCCATTCAATTATGGTCATCAGAATCTCCCAAACCTTCAATGTATCAAGTGTAAGCATTGGCGGAGAATTAAGTTAATCGTCACATTAATATATAGTTGGGTACACCAATTTCCCTTTTGACCAGCCAATCTTTGATTTACTACATCATTGGAGTTACCATCCTCTATCTCATGCTGATCAGCTTGACCTTCTACAGTTTCTAAAATCAAAATGCTGACATGAAGAATGTTAAATATCGAGACCCAGCAAAGTAATGACCTAACAAATCCAAAATTCCTCAAAAGGCATATTATACCTAGAATAAATTTTCAAAGTGAGTTGTGATAAAAATACAGTATGAACATAACTTCTTGGAAGCCTAAGTTGGACAGTTTTATTTCCCGCATAGATTTGACATCATATTAAGTTATTATCACAGTTACATAGAAATGTAAAAACTCTGGAATATCATTTAGCCCTTTATAGCAGACGTGTGCTCTTCCGATCTGCCCAGACAGAATTAGTATAAAAAATAACTGAAGAAAAGAAATTCAAGTCACTCAATGGCGCAATTCGTAAACATCAGTTCAAGTGTGCATTTCATTATATAGATAGTTTTACATGACCTACCAAAAGAAAGAAGTAACATGAGATGACGGCACAATGGAGCTTAGTAGGAAAATGAAAGGTATAACAAAAAAGGTAAAAGAAGATCGGAAGAGCACACGACGCCCAAGAGTGCAAGGGAGAGAAAAGAGCGTACCCTTTTCCCTTCTTTCCCTTCCTCTATTCTGTGTCTGAGGGCAAGTATGAAGAATCAGCAGCATCTCCAAATGATAGGCTTCTTAAACCTGGCTTCAGTTCCCGGTTACAGAAATCCTCATACTCTACTCTATCCCCTCCTTTCTTCTTCACCTCCACAACTCTCAACGATGGTGTCAATTCAAATATCTCAGCTGCAATTGTCAATGGCCCTTTTTCACCCTCCCTTGACCCCTCCAAACTCACTCTGCAGTCCTTTTTCCTAACTGAAAAACTCACCACTTTCGCAATTTCCTCCAATTTTGATATGATATTAGAAACAGGTGCCCCAGAAACAAACCTTTCCCCATCTGCTCCCTCTTCGAATAATCCAGACAAATCAAAACCACGTGAAAAAGAAATAATATCAAATGCATTCAAACTAGCAGGCCTCGGAAGACTGGTAAGCCTCCTCCTGGTATCCATTTCTGATTCAGACTCAGACAATGACTGATCAGATAAAGACTCCACATAGTCATTCACATCATCATTAACACTGCACAATTTATCATCTTCGATGTAAAATTTCACATGCTTAAAACCCCTTTTGAACCATCTGTTATTCATAATTTCTGGAATTGTGATTCGAGTTTCCGGATTTATATCCAGCAAACGGGTTAAAAATCGAACCAATTCAGGTGAAAACCATCTTGGACATCTAAATTCACCTTTATAGATCTTTTTATACATTGCCATAATATTTTGATCATGAAACGGCAAGTAGCCTGCCATCAACACAAATAGTATCACCCCACACGACCAAATATCTACTTTGGCTGCATCATAACCTTTTCGGCCCAAAACCTCGGGCGCCACATAAGCCGGCGTCCCACAAAAAGTATGGAAGAGGCCGTCCTGCTTTATCTGTTCAGATATAGCACTGAGGCCGAAATCCGACACCTTCAAATTCCCTTCTTCATCCAACAAAATATTTTCTGGAGATCGGAAGAGCGTCGTGGTACACTCCGCGCGCGTGACAAAACGCCACCGCAGAAATCAACTGCTGAAAATACTT